>VDFB02391221.1:192387-255084 GCA_007258455.2 Sequoia sempervirens
TATCACTCCTTAAAGGAAAGACCTACACCACAAATTGGCCAAAACTACTAAGTTGGCTGTAAGTAAACGAGATATTTGAGTCATATTATACCCTAAATTTTTTTTATCTTCCACCACCATATCATCTTTACTTGTTTTAAGCATAGCAAACAAGTGGTTTATGGCTACTACATTGAAATGAAAAGTTCAATGGAAGTAACTTAGACGACAATGAAGATGACTGATATTTGATGGTGCAGTAATTGAATGGTATTGGAAGTGGGACGAGGAGAAGGATAAGCACTACATAAAAGTCAGGACAAAATCAAACGATCTTCAACATCGGATATTGAACAAACAGAGTTATATATATATATATATATATATATATATATATATATATCAAATTCAAAGTATAAAGGTTTTCAAGGGAATGTAACGCAATATATAGTATCTGATACTTAGTCAAGGATACAGTTTAAACTATGTGGTAGATAATCACAGAATGGATGTAATACGAAGGCTGAGATACTTTCAAGCAAATACATATAATAGGGGATAAATGTTATGCTACAAAACACATCGATTGATGAATACACACAAACTACCTTATGGAAGAGGGCTTTAAAATATTTGGTACCATATACTTATTACTTATTTCTATTAGGAAAATAAACAACCAGAAATCATTTCTTTCCCGACAACATTCACAATCAAAATTTCATTTCGGGAATAGAGATAAAATTCAGTGAAAAAAAAACAAAGGAAAACATCAGAACCTAGAAATCGAGCTAGCTGAAACAACAATTCAATGTCGAGACCAACTCCTTCACAATTGCAACTCGAATCCTCCAAATCTCTAGCTTAATTTCAAGATCAACAATCCACTTGGAAACAATTTCCAACAAAACCATATTCTTTTCAAAATTATTGTTGTAGAGAAAAGTTTTTCTATTTCAAAAACTAAATCAAATGATGAAAAAAAACCCATTTCTCAAGAAAATGAGCATACTTAAAACCCGAAAGAGTTTTATTTTACCAAAATAAAATCCAATACGAGATAAGCTTTCAAAACCAAAAATCAACAAAATTGTCAAGTTTCCTATTCGACAGTCCATTTGAAGTCATGCATGTGCACGCATTGTCCATTTCCCATATTTTTCTATTTTGAACCCATTTTTACATCTCGTTCAAAAGCCTTATCTTTTTTATTTATTTAAAATCATATTAATTTTCCATATTTAAATAATTATCATCTCACGATAATAAATTATTAATTATTATTAAATATAATTTAATACAATACATTTAACAAAACAATTTAATTTAATTATTTAATGATAAACCATATCCTTTACATTTCATAATATTGATTTATTTAATTTATTATTTTAAATTCCAATTTTATTTAGATTACTTTGTAATCAATTTTAATCTGATTAAACAAGGTCACTTAATTGTGTGAACCCCAACTTTGGTACCTGCAAAACAACAAGAATAAACAAGTTAGACAAGAGATTGCAAGCCAAAACAAAGATTCCCCATGAAATCCATTTACAAACTCAAAGTAGGAAAGAAAACAATGAAAAGCCTAATGAAACAAAGAAACATAGATTCAATCCTAATTAGAATAGCAAACACATGATCCCATTGGGGAATTGGTGCCAATTTGATGTGAAAATTGGCCCTTTCCCAATTCCTAAGATGCAAACTTGATATGTTGATGGAGATTGATCCACTTTGATGGTGAAGAATGAGAGCTCCAAGCCAAAATCTGCAAAAACCTCGCTAAGAACTCAAGATTGATGGATGGAAATGGCTAAATATTTTAGCATAATAACTTTGCATAAATTGTGGATGATCAAATGAGAATATGAGCTCTTTATTTATAGAATTCTAAAATGGATGAATGTCCAAATTTGAGCAATGTGGGACTAACATTCATCCAATGGCATAATGCCACTTGTCAATCTATGAATGGATGAAGGATGTGCAAGATTTGGGGATTGTGCCAATAAATGCATAATTTTGAATTTTAAATTTGTTGAAATGACTTGCAAGAGGGAAGGGAAAATGCAATAAATGCCACTTGGCTCAAGGAAAAGACATGTAAGATGAATTTATTGCCTTGTTGGATGTACATGTTGACTTGGAATTTTTGAATTCAAATTGAGAGAATATTCCAAAAGATGCCTTGTGAGGAAAATAGAGATTTAATAAATGAATTAAATCTATTTTCATGTGCAACTTGCATTATCTAGAGGATGGGACATGAGATGAGATTAAATTAATTAACTTGGGTTAATTAATTTAATGAGAGAGGTTAGATGATGTGACCTATTTGACTCAAATTTATGGATTTATTTAAATCAAATAAGAGAGGAATGTGATAAGAGGTTAATTAAATAAGGATTCTGATTTATTTAATTAAAAGAGATGGTGTTAGACTAAATCAAATAAGGTTTTAATTTATTTAATTTAATGGATAGACTTTAGAGATTTAATCAAATAAATTGATTATTAAATAGGGATAATTAGATCAGATGGATTGATTTAATTAACAAGAGAGAGTGACTTAATTAGACAAAATGATTTATTAATTAAGGGATGAAAGTTGATGAATTTAATTATATAAGGAGATTTGATTAAATGGTTAGACCGAGGGATGATTCAGGAAGAAACGATGTTAGTAAGTCAGGATCATATGTACAATGCCAATCGGTATATTTTACGTGTCTACATTTTGACCCTCTTTGAAGCAATGCACTTGTTGTGTTGGTTCAAAGAATAAATGATCTCGATAATGCCCCCTCGAGAGATTGGACAAAAATTCCATTTTTGGGTGATCTTGTGAAAAAAAAGAGGACAAAGTACCCAACAGGTTCGAAAGGGCTCTGGGAGGCAAAAAAGCGTGTCTAAATGCAATAAAACATTGAAAAACAAGCCTCAACCAGATGAAAACACGTTCAAGGATCCAAAACCCTAACAGGACAGCCAATCAGGGTGAAAAAACCCTAATTTTTGAGCTTAAAAGGGGCCCAAGGGGTCACTTTCAAGTCATTTTCAAACACCTCCAATAGTGATTGCAAGACTTGAGCTCTGACATCCTGACGATATAGTGCAACGACAACTTCCCCTACACATTTCTGATCAAGTTCAGATGTACCAGCGGCCACTCGGTATCAGGGCACCGGTAAGTGGTCCTTACGCGAGCTTCATCTTTCATTTAATGCTTCAATAAATGCTTTAAAGAGTTGGTTTGCCTATAGCGGTGCTATATAGCACCACTCAGAAGACAAACTACATCGCTCAGTGCTGAATAGCATCGCCATGGTGCAATTTGAAGTTTAGAAACTCTGACACTGAGCTTGGGGTGGGCGGGTGGATTTACAAAGTGCGATGTGGTGGCATTAATTTGGCTCAAAGTGCACCACTGGGAGAGAAATTGCACCGCAGTGGTGCGATTTGGTTCTTTTTAGCCCTAACGTCGGAGTTTGATTAAAATCAAACTACGACGCCATCACAGGTTGCACCACTGGGGCAGTTTTTTGAACACTCAACAAAGGATTTTTCAAAAAATTTAACACGTTGACCTTCCTTGATGTAGGACACGGCGAGAGAGCTCTACTCCTGGGAGCATAGGTCGCGAGACCTAGCTAGCTACTTGTGAGACTTGAGCGACAGGGACCAGGATCAACTCTAGATTGCGGGGTTGTGGCACATTGCATATGCGGCCCCCATTTACACTCACTTGGGGATGTTATCAGCATTGGTCGAGAGATGGCACAATGAGACATCCTCATTTCATCTTCCCACTGGTGAGGCCACCGTCACCCTAGAGGACATTTGGCGGATTTTACGATTGCCTATTCACGTTTAGAGAACTTTTAGTTGAACCTCTAAATAGCAACCATCTCAAAATATCTTATACTTGAGCACATCAGAATACCCTAGGCAAAAAAAATCTAAAAAAGAAAAAAAGAAAAATATCAAGAAAAACAGTAAAGAGAAATGAAACATCCTTTAAGGGAAAACCACTTTGTGGTGCTTCTAGAATAGATACCATAGTGAAAACCTAGTAAACATGTGCTATATTTGAATAAGACCTACATCTCTATCTATCAACACTATCTAAAGCATCCACCCCATCCATCCCATAATAAAACATGCATCCAACTATGGCTCGATGACTAATCAAGTCTTGAACTTTGCTACACCATCTTAATCCATCTACCCTAATGAATGCAATCTTGTCCCGAACTAGGGGAAACTTCCCAAAACTTGTAGTAGATTGGATCCTTGTTCATCCCATCATTGTCAAAAACTATCAAAAATAAAAAAAGACATCTAGAAAATAAGCAAAATTAAAACAATTTCAAAAAAATCAAAATCCCAAAAAATAATTTACCTTTGAGTCAACACCAATCGAACTATGTGGTCTCTGCATGTATAACATAGGCAATACCGTCATTGATGAGCCCCTGAGGCCCTAGGGTAGTCCCCCAAAATAAACAAAAATATCCAAATAAATTCTCAAAATCCAAAGCATTCATAAAAAGTTAGAAAAATCCAAAAAATAGTGTCACTCAATATAGTCAAAACTATGATGACTCTGCGTTCATCACGTAGGAAAGCTAATATTTGATTAGTCCTCGAGGCCCTAGGTTAGTCTCTTTAGGTCCCCTTAATTGTCTCTAAATCTCCCAAAAACAACAAAAACAACATCAAAAAATTAAGAAAATCTCAAAATTCCTATCTCCATTGTCACCTATCCACAATAAACTTTCCATTCATAATAAATAAACATCGCCTTCAACCTTTCACAACACAATCATTAAACAAAGAAAAAATTAAATTCAAAACTTCTAAAGTAAAAATTGAAATGGCTGGATCAGTATCAGACTATAGCAATGCCTAAGTATTAACTACCTACCTACCGATAATTCACATCAACATCCTATCGTATTTCTTAATGGATAAAACGTTCCTACAATAGACATCACTAATGGATACCATCTTGAAACATCAAAATACTATGGCAAGCGATACTACACCATTTTTTATCTTTTTTATGATCTTATCTTTTTTATTTATCTTAATATCATAGTACCAAGATCTCTCAATGATATCCATAAGGATTTAGAGAGGAAGGAATGGGGATATTGATCATCAATTTATGTTTGTTCTATTTGTTAGATGTTTTTTGTAATACTACCACAGTGAATACTTTCTTTGTTCTATGTATGAAATTTTTAAGGCAATTTATGTAGCAGTTGCATGATAGGTACTCCATACCTCTCTGTGTAATTGGTCTGAAATGTTTTGACACAACTCATCCATACACACTAACATGGTTTCTGTATGTCTGGTATAAGCAAGAATACTCTTTGTTTGCAGAGTCAAATTCCATGCTATAGATACAACACTACCTTGGTGCATTGTGTCTATTTGCTACATCAATAAGGATTGCTAAAAATATGAAGCCTCTATGGAAGAAAAAGCGAACTCATCAAATATTAACATCAATTTTTTGTCCATCTCTAAATAATAAAAAAATTCTTCTAACTAATAGTTTCATCCTACATCATAATATCATTAGTACCACATACATCACATATCATAATCGATAGCATACATCATATATATAATCATCCCTCGCATATATATATAAATCATACATCCATCCATATCATATTCATGCATAAAAAAAGTACAAAAACAACATGAACATATAATCATCCATAAGCATCTCATAACACATAATAAGCCGCATAAGAATGTGGTATATATCATATATCGTCAAAAATGAGAATGTCATATACATCATCAACTAACATGTGTGATATCCATATATACAAAGAAATACATATATATGAGGCCTCAACTGGGCTAATGAATGTATATACTAGAGTACGGAAAACACTGGGGGGGTGAATCAATGTTTTAATAACCAAATTCAATTCAAATGTTTTTCAAAACACATAACTTCTTTCTAATCATGGAATGCTCAATTTCAAGAATGTATTCAAATATGTTAGTCAATATCAAATCCTTAACCACATGAAAAACTCAAATGTTGCAAAGTACATGAAGGAAGCTACAAGACTAAATTGCATGAATCATGATAACCACATAAATCACAAAAGAACCATGACAGTATTTTTATGTTTAGAAAACCCTCATAGGGATAAAAAACCACTCAGGAAAATGGCCTAACTAGCTTAATAAATCCCACTAATTACAGAGCCTCACTAGCTACTTTTTGTGCCTCATTGGCTACACAATATTCCTCACTAGCAAAGGAACCTCATTGGTTACAACCTCATTGACATTTAATGTTTCTACAACCTCACTAGCATTTCAAGTTAGCAACTGCCTCACTGGTGAATAATCTTTTCACATCAAAATGATTCTAAAAAACAAAAAAGGACAAAGTATAATCTCTATTTCATTACAAATAATTTCTTGATTGTCTCATTTTCATTTGAGACTCAAGAATCTATATATTTCTATGTATACAAATACAACTAGCACTATGAAGTGCTTCACAATTTCAAAATTGATGAACAATACAACCAACACTATGAAGTGTTTCACAATTTCAAAATAGATTGTTCATCAAAGCTTTCAACATAAAAACAACAATGAATCTTTGCAGAGCATAAATCACACCTTCATCGAACCTATTCATAGTGACCATGTCACTTCTATATATACATCATAATAACCATTTCCTTTCAATAAAAAACTACATATATGATAGTTTACAAAACCTATCCTCATAAACGTGGTTTGATAACTATAACAAAATTCCATTTGAAACAACATTCAACAAATGTAAACTTTATTGACACTGCATCTTATATGATAAATCATTAAGTATGTAATGCATATATTCCAATCAGTATTCCCTATAAATAGGGTTGACTATCACTACAGATTAAACCTTTTGAATCATTATAGAACCCTTGTGCAAAGAATATATGTATGCTTAAAGAAAACATGAAGCTACATTCAGACTTTGCATTCCTTTCAAATAGAAAACTAGGGTTCAATAAGCAGAGAGTGTTATCAATTAAACCTGATTCAAGCTTCTCAAATGAAGGTCAACATCACCTAGAGAAGTCAAAATCGACTGCCTAGAAAACAAGCTTTGAAAACTAACACCAATGCCTGAAAATCATCTTTTGTTGCCATTCCACCATGCCCTCAAGTTGTTTCATTCTCTAGCATGGGCAGCATTAACAATACACTAATTTTTCCCTAATCATTCTTCATTTTTTCCCTGTCGAAATGATATGATTGTAGGGTTATCATTGTGTCATGAATTTTACATGATAACCAAAGAATCAACACTTTAGACAAGAACATTATTGTCTTCTCAATGAAAAAAATTGTTGGATGTTGTGGATGTGTTGTTGATATGTGGTTGTCATTGATGTCAACACTATTAGCATTTGGTATATCAGTTGTTGTATATGTCGAGAATATTAAGAAAATTATAAGAGAAAGTGTTCTAGGTTCCCAGTGGAACTATGTGGGTCATGAAGGTTTCATGTTCTGTACGTTGAAGATTAGTTGGTGTGGATTAAATATTTTATTGTTGAGTATATCTAGATCATCTACCAAAAGTTTCAAAGGTCTACGTGAAGTTTTGAGTGTGTTGTGGTTTGACAGTGTTTCTATGGTCTCTGTTAGTATTTCCAAATGAAGATTGTGTGATTCTATTAATCTCAGTTGTTGCGGATGTTTCTCTATTATTTCTTGGTGCTCTCAAATGTCTCTAGATCATTCTCTATCTTTTTGGTATGTCCACATTGACCGATGAGCTCGTGATTGAAGATATTTTCTTCCGCATGTTCGTTTTTCATGTTTTTGGTTGACATGTTGGTGGTAGCGTGTTGTGTATCTTTGTGGTGAAAGTAACTAAAGTATTTATGTGTAGGAGATGTTAATTTGGGTCTCCACTATGTTGTGGCAGACCTTGGTGGATTCACATTAAAAGTTTGTTTATAAATTTGGGCCGACATTGCAAATATGTTCTATTTTCTTGGCCAACTAAGTTGTGATGAAATCTCATGTTGCAGATGTATAAGTTTGATTGTTTCATTGATGACTTGAGTATACTTCATGTGCTCCTATGTGTGTATGTGTGAATATCATTCGTTTGTAGAGCAAAGTGTGAAGAAGATTGTGCAAAGTGTGAAGAAGTGTTGAGCTTAATTGGAACTATAATTAGGCTTGTGCAAAAGCTATTTTCTCAGTTCATACCCTCTAGATTTTTAATCCTATTATGTTGGGCAGTGAGCCCCTTTTGTATTTGAGTAGTGAGATTTAGGAAGTGTGCTTGAATGCATGTGCATTCCCCTTATTATTTCTCATTATAATTTTAACAGAGTATAATCTTGTGGACTAACATCCACCATGGTTTTTCCCCTAATAGGGTTTCCATGTAAAAAATCTTGGTGTTCTTTGTCTCTCTGATGTGTTAATTGCTTATTCATCAGATTTGAGATTAAAATTAAGATAAGTTGGAAAATTTTAAATTTTTATAACAACTAATTCACCCCCCTCTCAGTTTTTTGTCTTTGTTTTTTACCAACAATTGGTGTCAGAGCAGGTTGCTCTGAAGAAGTTTAAAAGCTTGAGGTGATCCGGGATGGCAACATTCAAGAAGGACAGTCTGAGATTTGATGGCACTAACTATTCAATGTGGAAAGTTAGGATGTAGTGACACTTAAGGTGTATTGGTGAAGCTGTCTGGAAGATTACAAGAGATTCATATACTAGTCCTCATAATGGTCCCTCAACTCTAGATGAGATCAAAGATGTTGAAAATAATGTTAGGGATATTGAAGCTTTGGTGAGTGCTCTGACAATTCAGAGATGGCTAATGTGTTGGGCCTATTGACAGCTCATGAGATTTAGATGAAACTAGAAACTATGTATGAAGGAGATGCACAAGTGAAGATGGCTAAGCTACAAAGCTTGAAAGGAAAGAATGAGAATTTGAAGATGGGTGAAGATGAAAATATCGCTTCTTTTATGCAGAGAGTAAATGAAATAGTGATGGGTATTAAATGTGTTGGTGGTTTTATGGATGAGGATGAAATTGTGGCTAAAATACTCAGATCCTTGCCTCCCTCCACAAAATGAAGGTTCATGCTATTGAAGAGTTCAAATCAGTAAAAAAGATGACAAGAGACACGTTGATTGAGAAGCTTGCTGCTTTTGAAATAAGTGAGTTTGGTGAATCTATACTGAATACTAAATTTGCATTCAAGGCTACTATATCCAAAAGTAACAAGCAAAGATATAGTTTGAGAGAGAGTTCTAGAAAGCTATCCAAGTATGATGAAGAAATGAAACAACTTGAAGATAAAGAAAGAGAGGTAGAAGAATTGGAAGCACTGATTGCAAAGAAAGAAGGGAGAGGAAAAGGTAAGTATGAAGATGTATTTCCTATTAAACGTTTTTCATGTAGTAAAATAGGTCATTTTGCATCAAGATGTTCTGAAAGAGTTCTCAGATCTAAGCCTAAAAATTCTAGATTCCAAAAGAGATGCTACTTTGCTGAAGAAGCAGTGACTGATGATGAGTCTGATAAAGATAATGGAAATGAAGATGAATGGGCTTTCATTGCTACCATTGAAGATAATCCTATGGCTACCGAATCTACTAAAGATGAAAAAGCTCTTGCAGCCCAAGTTGAAGAAAAAGATGAGTGGGTCATTGATAGTGGATGCTCACATCATATGACCAGAGATAAAAGAAAATTTGTGAGTCTAGAGAAGTATGACAGTGGGGTTGTAAGATTTGAAGATAACAATGCTAGTGTGATTCGTGGTAGAGGATCTATTTTCCTTAGTGGTAAGGATAACACTGATGATGTCCTCTATGTTGAAGGATTGAAGAAAAACTTGTTGAGTTTTGGACAAATGGTTCACAAGGGATATGATCTTCAGTTCAAACATGGAAGATGCAAGATACGTGGAAGTTCCAGGAATATGATTGCAACAGGAAAACAAACAAAAGGTAATATTTTTCATTTGAATACTACTAGTGGGAGCTATTTAATTTCTCAAGTAGATGAAAGCTAGTTGTGGCATAGGAGGTTGTGCCATGTAAACTTTGACAACATTATCAAGATAAGTTCTACTCAAGCAGTAAGAGATCTGTGTAGGTTAGTGAAGCCTGCTAATATAATTTGCAAGGAATGTCAGATGGGTAAACAAACTAGAGTCTCTTTCCAGAGAAAACAGTTTCATTCAAATAATTTGTTGGAGCTGCTACATATTGAACTTCTTGGTCCCTCTAGAGTCAAAAGTATTCGTGGAGAAAGGTATTTTATGTTGGTTATTGATGATTACTCTAGAATTATTTGCGTTTCCTTTTTAAGAGAAAAATGTGAAGCATTTGAGAAGTTCAAAAGTTTCAAGGCTATGGCAGAAAATGAGAAAGGTCTGAAAATCAAGTGCCTGAGATCTGACAGAGGTGGTGAGTTCATTTCCAAGGATTTCAACTCTTATTGTGAAAAGCATGGAATTAAAAGACAGTTATCTTCTCCTCGAACCCCTCAATAGAATGGAGTTGCAGAGAGAAAGAATAGAACAATTCTGGATGTTGCCAAAATAATGATGATGGAAGGAAATGTGTCTCAGATGTACTGGAATGAAGCGGTAAGCATTGCTGTGAATACTTTGAACTAGGTAAATGTTAATGGTAATTATGGTAAGACTCCTTATGAGTTACTGTTAAGTATTTTAAGATCTTTGGAAGCAAGTATAGGAAAATTTGATGCAAGAAGTGATGAAGGAATCTTCCTAGGTTACTCCACTAAAAGCAAGGCCTACCGGTGCTATAACAAAAGACTGAGAAAGATGGTTGAGAGTGAAAATGTCAGAGTTGATGAGGACTCTATCAAATCATCCAGACATTGTAGTTATGATTTAGATGAATAAATTACAAGCCAAGGGAAGAATACTTAGACATAGAATCTACTTTAGATTATTCCATATGTTTTGGTGAAGCAATCTCAATTTGTTTTGACAAATCAAGTTAGTTAGGAGGCACAGACAAGTGCAAGTGTAGAAGAAAGATTAGAAGAGTCAGAAGTTCAAGAATGTCCCAAAACTCCAAGGTATGTAAAGTTGAATCATTCTAAAAATCAAATCATAGGAGATAAGAGTAAGGCAGTACAAACTAGAAGAAAAAATTTAGAAGAATATTGTTTGATCTCCAAGATTGAACCTAAAAATGTCACTGAAGCCTATCAAGATGAACACTAGTTGGAAGCTATGAAGGAAGAGCTGACATAGATTGAAAAGAATGACACGTGGCTACTAGTTTCGAGGCCTAAAGACAAAAATCATGTGATTGGTACTAAATGGGTATTTAGAAACAAGCTAAATGAAGAAGGTGAAGTGGACCAGAATAAAGCAAGATTAGTATGTAAAGGGTATTCTCAAATGGAAGGTGTTGATTTTGAAGAAACCTTTGCCCCTATCGCTAGGATTGAAGCTGTTAGACTATTTCTTGCTTATGCTAGACACGAACTATAAAGTCTATCAAATGGATGTAAAGTCTACATTTCTGAATGGAGAACTAGAAGAATAAGTGTACATTGAACAACTAGATGGATTTCAGCTAACAGACAAGGAATATATGGTTTGTATATTGAAGAAAGCTCTATATGGACTTAAGCAAGCCCCCAAAGCCTAGTATGCTAGATTGGACAAATACCTACTAAAGCTTGGATTCACTAAAGGTACTATTGATAGCAACTTATACTTCAAATTAGATAATGATAAGGAGTTAATTGTAGAAGTTTTTGTTGATGACATCATTTTTGGAGGAGATGATAATCTATGTATGAGTTTTTCTAATGAAATGAAGCGTGAATATTAGATGAGTATGATTGGAGAAATGAAGTTCTTTCTGGGATTGCAAGTTACATAGTTGGACAAGGGGGTCTTCATATCTCAATCCAAATATGTGAGAGAACTATTGAAGAAGTTTGGAATGGATGACTCCAAACCTTTGGTACCCCCATGGTGACCGGATGTAAGTTGACACATAATGATGACTCTCCTAAGGAAAATCAAACCAGATATAGGTCAATGATCGGTGGATTGCTCTACTTGACTCAGACTAGACCAAACATTGTGAATGTCGTATGTATGGTTGCTAGATTTTAGGCTGATCCAAAAGAATCACATGTAATTGTTGTTAAGAGAATTTTTAGATATCTAAAAGGAACAGTTGACTTTGGACTTTGGTATCCAAAGGATGATGATCTCACTTTGTGTGCATATACTGATGTGGAATGGGATGGTGATGTAGATGACATGAAAAGTACTAGTGCTGGTTCTTTCTTCCTAGGGAAGAAGTTGGTATCCTGGTTAAGTAAAAAGAAAAACTCAATTTCTCTATCTACTACTGAAGCAGAATATATTGTTGCTACCAATAATTGTACTCAAGTGATATGGATGAAATAGAGGCTAAGAGATATTAGGGTGATATATGAAGAGTCTATTGCCATATACTATGATAACTCAAGTGTAATAAATATCTCAAGGAATCTGGTGCTACACTCTAAGACTAAACATATATCAATCAAGTTTCATTTCTTGAGGGAGAAAGTGAATGAGAAAGAAGTCAGATTGGTGTATGTGCATACCAAAGAATAGATTGCAGATATATTTACTAATCCATTGCCGAAGGATACTTTTGAGTATCTCAGAGGAATGCTAGGGGTAATCACCCCTCCTAATAAGAACTAAAAGATGCATTTGATTGCATCAATTTGTGAACTTCATTTCTATATTCTGATCCGGATTGGTGTTTTTGTGGCTGCTACTCAGGGGGAGTATTCATATGTGCAGATATGTGGTTTAGAGCATGTATATGGAAATTTCATTGTTACCTTTTCCATTGATGTCAAAGGGGGAGAAGTGTAATATGAAAAATCCTTTCAAGAGGAGAAGTTTAGAAGAAGTTAGTATGTTGGGTTGATGGTATTTTTCACATCATGTGTTGCCATCAATGCCAAAGGGGGAGGTTGTTAGATGATGTGGATGTGTTACTGATATGTGGTTGTCATTGATGCCAACACTATTAGCATTTGGAATATCCATTGTTGTATATGTCGAGGATATTGAAAAAATTATAAGAGAAAGTGTTCTAGGTTCCCAGTGGAACTGTGTAGGTCATGAAGGTGTCCTTTTATGTACATTGAAGATTAGTTGGTGTGGATTAAAGGGTTTATTTTTTAGTATATCTATATCATCTAATGAAAGTTTCAGGGGTCCGCATGAAGTTTTGAGTGTGATGTAGTCTAATAGTGTTTTTGTGGTCTCTATTAGTATTCCTGAATGAAGATTGTGTGATTATGTTAATATCAATTGTTGTAGATGTTTCTCTATTGTTTCTTGGTTCTCTTAGATGTCTCTAGATCATTCTCTATCTTTCTGGTATGTCCACATTGAACAATGAGCTCGTGATTGAAGATCTTTTCTTGCACATGTTCATTTTTCATGTTTCTCGCTGACATGTTGGTGGTAGCTTTTTGTGGATCTTCGTGGTGAAAGTAACTAAAGTATTTTTGATTTGGAGATGTTAATTTGGGTCTCCATTATGTTATGGTTGAACTTGGCGGATTCACATTAAAAGTTTGTTTGTAAATTTGGGCCGACATTGCAAATATGTTCTATTTTCTTGGCCAACTAAGTTGTGATGAAATCTCATGTAGCGGATATATAAGTGCGATTATTTCATTGATGAAGAGTGTGCTTTGTGTGCTCCTGTTTGTGTATGTGTGAATATCATTCGGTTGCAGAGCAGAGTTTGAAGAAGATTGTGTGAAGTGTGAAGAAGTGTTGAGATTAATTGTAACTATAATTAGGCTTGTGAGAAGCTATTTTCTCAGTTCATACCCTCCAGATTTTTAATCCTATTCTATTGGAAAATGAGCCCCTTTTGTATTTGAGCAGTGAGCTCTAGGCAATGTGCTTGAATGCATGTGCATTCCCCTTATTATTTCTCATTATATTTTTAATAGAGTATAATCTTGTGGACTAACATCCACCATGGTTTTTCTGCTAACAAGGTTTCCGCGTAAAAAATCTTGGTGTTCTTTGTCTCTCTGATGTGTTAATTGCTTATTCATTAGATCTAAGATTAAAATTAAAATAAGTTGGAAAAGTTTAAATTTCTCTAACAACTGATTCACCCCCCCTCTCAGTTGTTTGTATTTGTTTTTCCAAAAAAAAATCACTATTTCTTTGCCAATCAACATAATGTAGCTTGATAGATGCTCTATACCTTCCAAATTACAAATCAGCCAAAACCAAATCAAAGCGCTTGACTTCTCAAATAATGTCCTACATCACTGATCCATTCAAAAAAAATTCTATCCATCTTTGATATCATTGACAAACAATTCCAACAAACTCCCCCTTTGACATTGATGTCAACTTACCAAATTTTGCATCCTTGTTCTCCATCTGTTCTCCCCCTTTGACAATAATGAAAAATGGCTAGTTACTCCCCTTGATTGAAAGAAAATTTTATTTACTGTGCATACCCATTCTCCCCAAAACAATTGAAATCAAAACATTGTTTTATCAGCTGTTACACCTGTCAAGAGACTTGAACTATCTCTAAACCCACACCTTGCACTAGCTTAATTAAATGCTAATATGCACTACCAATGTCAAAGAAAACAATGCAATCATCAAGGCATTAGCTATCAAAAAAATAATGTCATATCACAGTCATAATATCTATAGCAACTATCAGAATACTTGTATGTGGACTAAATGATAAAGGCATCACTATAAAGGCGCACTAAAGGAAAATGAATCATATAGCCTTTGTACTAAAAAATGCAATAAATCAATAATGTACTAAAAAATAAATGACATGGTCCTGGTCATCAAATGACATCACTGTAAAGGAAATGACACCATAGTAAATGCATCATTAGCATTGTCCTCTTATTGTCCTAATCAAACCTAATCAACAATGAGTGTTGTACTAATCAACAAAGAATAATGTCTTGATCAAATGAATCATCATTAAGCCAATACTATTTGAACTAGTAAAAATATCTAAATCACTGAAACAAAACACTGTTAGATGCATCAAAACCACTTAAATAACCATAAGAGAAATAAAAGAATGAAAAGTCAAGTTATACATTCAAAGGAAGATAATATTTTAGTGTAGACTATAAAAAGAAGACCACTGTCCATTGTACTACACATCAACCACTGACCAAGAATATCTACAACCATTGACTGTATTTACCTCTTTTACATTAACACCATGAGTTGTGTGAAACTATGAACACCATGAGGAGATGAATATCAACACAATGCTAGCATCATGAGATGATCAACACCAACAAATATTTTGTCATGAAACAACTCATCACTAAAAAATGTTGGAAAAACAAGGATAGACAACTGAGAGGGGGGGTGAATCAGTTGTCATATATTATTTAAACTTTTCAAACTTAACTTAATCTCAGATCTGATGTATGAACAATAAACCATAAACAATCAACACATCAAAAACATAGAGAACACTAAGATTTTTTCTACATGGAAACCCTATTAGGGTAAAAACCATTGCGGATGTCAATCCACAATATTATACCCTATTAAAAGTATAGAGAAGAATAATGGGAATGCACATGCATTCAGGCACACTTCCTAGAGCTCACTGCTCAAATACAAGAGGGATCACTTCCCAAAGAAGAGAAATACGTATTAGATCCACAGGGTATGAACTGAGAAAATAGCTTCTCCAAAAGCCTGATTATAGTTTTGGTAAAGCACATAAATACTCCTTCACACTTTGCTCAAACTTCTTCAGACTCTGCTTTGCAATTGAATGATTAGAACACTATTTGCACATCTGCATTTTCTCTGGCATACATTCACTCTTATGAACAGAGTTCAATTTTCTCAAGCAATTGCTCTTATATATTTGCAACATGAATTTCATCAACAACTTCATTGGCCAAAAGAAATATGAAAATATAAAACACATATGTAATGTTGGCCCTAATTTACAAATAAATTTTCAATGTGAATCAAACACCATTGTCCAATATTATGTTGTGACCCAAAACAACATCCTCGAGCATGCCAAACATTCAAATTTTAATCTCCAATGATCCACAACACGTTACAACCACCATGTCGTCCAAGAACATGAAAACCCAAACACACACGAGAAAAATCTTTGACCACAAACACACTAATCAACACAGACATACCACACAGATAGAGAATGATCTAGAATCATCTACAAGAAACAAGAACCAATAGAGAAACATCTGCAACAATTGAGATTACTAGAATCACATCAACTTCACTCAGGAATACTAACTGAAACCACATAATCACTATCAGAACACAACTGTTCATAACATGATCAAAACTTCACACAGACCTTTGAAACTTCTGGTGGATAAACTAGATACTCTTAGAAATAAACCCTTTATTCCACAATGATTGATCATCAACGCACTGAGCAAAACACCTTCATGACCTTCACTGTTCCACTGGCAACCTGCAACTCTTTCTTTAACAATTTTCTCAATATCCTTGACATATACAACCTTCAATACATCAATGATAATAGTTTTGACATCAATAACAACCACATATCAACAACACAACCACAACATCCAACAATCTCCCCCTTTGTCATTGATGGGAACACATGATGTGAAAAACACCATCAACGCAACTCTCAATCATCACTTACTCCACAAGGCTCTTCGCCCTAGATAATTTACAGTTTTTCACATGACTCTTCTCCCCCTTTGACATCAATGGAAAAGATAAACATTATCTTCCCACATATAAGCTCTAAACCACATATCTGCACATTTGACTACTCCCCCTGAGTAGCAGCCACATAAACATCAATCTAGATCAGAATATAGCTTTGAAGCATACATATTGATGCAAGTAAATTCATCTCTAGTTCATATCAGGAGGGGTAATCACCCCTAGCATCCCTCTGAGATACTCAAAAGTATCCTTTAGCAATGGCTTGGTGAAAATGTCTACAAGCTATTCTTTGGTAGGCACATACTCCAATCTAACTTCTTTCTCATACACTTTCTCCCTCAAAAAGTGAAACTTGATTGATATATGCTTGGTCTTATAGTGTAGCACTGGATTCTTCGATATGTTTATTGCACTTGAGTTGGTACAGTATATGGCAATAGGTTCATCATATACTAATTTGATATCTTTCAGCATCTGTTTCATCCACATCACTTGAGTACAATTATTTGTAGCAATAATATACTTTTCCAGCAATAGATAGGGAAATGGAATTCTGCTTTTTGTTCAACCATGACACCAGCTTCTTCCCTAGGAAGAAAGTGCCATGAGTAGTACTTTTCCTGTCATCTCATCTCCTACCCAATCCGCATCAGTATATGCAATCAATGTAATATCATCATCTTTAGGATACCAGAGCCCAAAATCAATTGTTTCTTTTAGATATCTGAAGATTCTCTTTACAATAGTCACATGAGATTCTTTTGGATCAGCCTAAAATCTAGCAACCATACATACAAAATTCATTATGTTTGGTCTAGTCTGAGTTAAGTAGAGCAATCCACCAATCATTGACCTATATCTTGTTTGTTCTACCTTAGGAGAATCATCATTATGTGTTAACTTGCATCCGGTTACCATGGGTGTACCAACATGCTTTGAGTCTTCCATGCCAAACTTCTTCAGTAACTCTCACATATTTGGACTGAGATATGAAAATACCATTGTCTAACTGAGTGAATTGCAATACTAGAAAGAACTTCATCTCTCTAATCATAATCATTTCAAATTCACTTTTCATTTCATCAACAAAATTCATACATAAATCATCTCCTCCAAAAATAATGTCATCAACAAAGACTTCAATAATCAACTCTTTATCATGATCCAACTTAAAATACAAGTTGTTGTCTACAATACCTTTATTTAATCCAAGCTTTAGTAAGCATTTATCTAGTTTAGCATACTAGGCTCTAGGAGCTTGCTTGAGCCCATATAGAGCTTTCTTCAATCACCAAGCCATGTCTTCCTTGTCAATTAGTTGAAATCCATCCGGCTGTTCAACATATACTCCTTCTTCTAACTTACCATTTAGAAAAGATGACTTCACATCCATTTGATAGACTCTATAGTTCTTATGTGTAGCATAAGCAAGAAATAATCTTATAGCTTCAATTCTGGCAATAGGGGCAAAGGTTTCTTCAAAATCAATTCCTTCCATTTGTGAGTACCCTTTACATACCAGTCTTGCTTTATTCTAGACCACTTCACCTTGTTCATTTAGCTTATTTTGAAAGACCCATTTAGTACCAATCACATTTTTATCTTTAGGTATGGGAACAAGAATCCATGTATCATTCTTTTCAGTCTACATCAGTTCTTCCTTCATAGTTTCCATTTAGTATTCATCATTGCAAGCTTCATTGACATTTTTAGGCTTAGTTTTGGAAATCAGGCAATACTCTTCTACAATCCTTCTTCTAGTCTGCACACCTTTATTCTTGTCTCCTATAATTTGATTCTTTGAATGATTCAATCTCACATATCTCAAAGTTTTAGGATTCACTTGCACTTCTGGTTCTTATGTTCTTCTTCTGCACTTCCACTTGTCTCTCCTTGACTTTCTTGATTTACCAAAACAACTTGAACTTGATTTTGTGTTTGAGCATTCTTCCCTTTGTTTGAATTATCTTGTTGGTCATCTGAATCATATCCACTATATCTAGACGATCTAGCAGAGTCCTCATCAACTCTGACATTTGCACTTTCAACCATTTTTTGCAATCTTCTGTTAAAGCACCGGTAAGCCTTGCTCTTGGTAGAGTAACCTAGAAATATTCCTTCATCACTCCTTGTATCAAAATTTCCTATGTCCTCAACTCTCTTAATGTAGCACTTGCTTCCAAAAATATTGAAATATTTAATAGTAGGCTTATAACCAAACCCTAGCTCAAAAGTGGTCTTACGAGAAATACCATTAACATTTACTTGATTTAAAGTGTACACAATAGTATTTACAACTTCTCTCCAATAGATGTGAGGCACATTTCCTTCAATCATCATTGTTCTAGTAGCATCCCAAATTGTTTTTCTCTTTCTTTCTACAACTCCATTCTATTGAGGGGTTTGGGGAGTAGATAACTATCTTTTTATTCCATGCTCTTCACAAAAAAGAATTGAAATCCCTAGAGGTGAACTCACCACCTCTATCTGACCTTAGGCACTTTATCTTCAGACCTATCTCATTCTCTACCATAGCTTTGAAAATCTTGAACTTCTCTAATGCTTCACATTTTTCTCTTAAGAAAGCAACCCATATCATCTTAGAGTAATCATCAATAAGCAGCATAAAATACCTTTCTCCTTGTAGAATTATAATTCTGGAGGGACCACATAGATCAGTATGCACCAACTTCAATATTCCATTAGAATGATTATTTTTACGCTAAAAAAAACCTCTAGTCTATTTACCCATTTGGCATTCCTTGCATATTGTATTAGTAGGATTCAGTAGCTTAGGTAGATCTCTTACTGCTTGAATGGAGCTTACCTTGACAATGTTATCAAAATTCATATGACATAGCCTCCTATGCCATAACCAACTTTCATCTACTTGAGCAATTAAACAACTTACATTACCAACACTTAGGTGAAAAATATTACCTCTTGTCTTTGTACTTGAAGCAATCATATTTCCAGAACTTCGAAGTATCTTGCATCTTTCATGTTTGAAATGAAGATCATAACCCTTGTCCACCATTTGTCCAACACTCAATAGGTTATGCTTTAAGCCTTCAACATAATGGACATCATCAATGTTATGTTTACCACCAAGAAAAATAGATCCTTTGCCACGAATCACACCAGCATTGTTATCTCTGAATCTTACAACCCCACCATCATATTTCTCTAGACTTACAAATTTATTTTTGTCACCAGTCATATGATGTGAGTGTCCACTATCAATAACCCACTCATCCTTCCCTTCAATTCAGGCTGCAAGAGCTTTCTCAACTTTAGAAGATTCAGTAGCCACCATACCATTTTCCTTGATAGCAATGAAAACCCATTCATCTTCATTTCCATTTTCTTTATCATATTCTTCATCAGTCACACCTTCTTCGACAAAATAGCACTTCTTTTAAAATTTAGGTTTGTGAGACTTAGACCTAGGAACTCTTTCAGGACACCTTGAATCAAAATGACCTATTTTACTACAAGAGAAACATTTAATAGGAAACTTTCCTTTATACTTACCTTGTCCTCTACCTTCTTTCTTCACAATCAATGCTTCCAGCTCTTCAACCTCTCTTTCTTCTTCTTCTTCAAGTTGTTTCATCTCTTCCTCATACTTGAATGTTTTTCTATAACTTTCTCCCGGTTCATATCTTTGCATGTTTCTTCCATATACAAAAACCTTAAACGCAGATTTAGTCTTAGGGGCAGAATCACCAAATTCACTTAACTCAAAGGAAACAAGTTTACCAATTGGCATATCCCTTGTCACATTTGTTACTGATCTGAACTCTTCAATAGCACGAGCCTTTGACTTGTAAGAGGGAGGCAATGATCTGAGCACTTTAGCTACAATTTCTTGTTCATCGAGAATACCACTGACACATCTAATAGCCATCATAATTTCATTTACTCTTTGCATAAAAGAAGAAATATTTTCATCTTTACCCACTTCAAATTTTCATACTTTCCTTTCAAACTATGTAGCTTAGTGACCTTCACATGTACATCTCCTTCATACAAAGTCTCCAGCTTCATCCAAATCTCATGAGCTATCTTCAGACCTATCACATTTGTCATTTTTGAATCCATTAGAGCACTCAACAAAGCTTGAATAGCCCTGATATTAGTCTCAATTTCTTTAATCTCATCAGGAGTGGAAGGACCATTATGAGGAATAGTATATTTGTTCTTTGTAATCTTCTAGAAGGGTTCACCAATACACCTCAAATGACACTCCATTCTAGCTTCCCACAGTGAGTAGTTTGTTCCATCGAATCTAGGACTGTCCTTGTATGATGTCATCTCAGATCACCTCAAGCTTTTAAATTTCTTCAGAATAACTTGCTCTGATACCAATTGTTGGAAAAACAAGCACAAACAACTGAGAGGGGGAGGCGAATCAATTGTCAAAAATTATTTAAACTTTTCAAACTTAACTTAACTTAATCTCATATCTAATGTATGAACAATAAACCATAAACAATCAACACATCAGAAACACAGAGAACACCAAGATTTTTTTTATGTGGAAACCCTATTAGGGGAAAAACCATGGTGGATGTCAGTTCACAACATTATACCCTGTTAAAAGTATAGAGAAGAATAATGGGAATGCACATGCATTCAGGCACACTACCTAGAGCTCACTACTCAAATACAAGAGGAATCACTGCCCAAAGAAGAGAAATATGGATTAGATCCGCAGGGTATGAAATGAGAAAATAGCTTCTCCAAAATCTTGATTACAATTCCGGTTAAGCACAAAAATACTCCTTCACACTTGGCTCAAACTTCTTCACACTCTGCTCTACAGTTGAATGATTAGAACACTATTCACACATTTGCACTTTCTCTGGCATACATTCACTCTTATGCACACACTTCACTTTTCTCAAACAATCGCTCTTATATATCTGCAACATGAATTTAATCAACAACTTCATTGGCCAAAAGAAATATGAAAATATAAAACATATATGCAATGTCGGCCCTAATTTACAAATAAATTTTCAATGCAAATCAAACACCATAGGCCAATATTATGTTGTGACCAAAAAAAACATCCTTGATCATTCCAAACATTCAAATTTTAATCTCCAAGGATCCACAACACATTGCAACCACCATGTCGGCCAAGAGCATGAAAACCTGAACACACATGAGAAAAATATTTGACCACAAACACACCGATCAACATGGACATGCCACAAAGATAGAGAATGATCTAGAAGCATACACAAGCAAAAAGAACCAATAGAGAAACATCTACAACAACTGAGATTACTAGAATCACATCAAAATCACTCAGGAATACTAATGAAAACCATAGAATCATTGTCAAAACACAACTGTTCATAACATGATCAAAACTTCACTCGAACCTCAGAAACTTTTAGTGTATAAACTAGATAATCTCATAAATAAAACCTTTAGTCCACAATGATTGATCATCAACATACTGAGCAAGACACCTTCATGACCTTCACTATTCCACTAGCAACCTACAACTCTTTCTTTAACAATTTTCTCAATATCCTTGACATATACAACCTTCAATACATCAATGCTAATAGTGTTGACATCAATGACAACCACATATCAGCAACACAACCACAAAATCCAACAAAAAACTCATTGCATCTACTGTACCATGCATGAACCAAACACAAATATCATTGTTTCAACTATATTGCACCAAGAACAAGTATGAAATATGCAAGAAAATAATGTATGAGCAAACTGAATTCATTGTAAACCTGGATTCAATGTCACTGTCACATTCTTTGTCAAGAGAAAGCATCAATACCTGCATAACATCTATAAATTTCCTAAAAAATGGAACCAAATCAACACATTAAAGAACCACTGCTCACCTGTTCAAGCTAAGGAATGATCTCCACTATCCAATACATTGACTTGTGTAACAACAATGTAGCACTTTGACAAGAAGGTAGTGTTCCTCCTTAAGATTGGAACCTTGCACTGTGATCACTAAGCAACAAAATGCACTTCATATCATTCCACTGTGCTTTGCAAGAACAAACATACACCTCAAGTAAGAAGGTCAAAACATCAATAAATTTACCATCATTAACCATTGTCAAACCTATAGAATCAAGAAAACTACTTGTGAAAACCACTTTCATATTATGCAAGATGAGTAAAGACCATTGCCTCAACTAGCAAAGCTTCACTACCAACCATTATTATCATTGTTGCAATAAAAGAGAACAAAACACTAGGCATATGCAAGATAACCTTCATAACAATTTCAAAAGAAGACTAATGCCAAACCAACTATCTAGAGAGAACTTCACCTACAACAAGTTAATGGAGGGGAAGGAGTATAAATAGTATAACATTCTCAAGTGAACTACCACCAAACCACTGTCTAGGAAAAAAGATCACTGCAAAAAGTTTTCTAAAGATAAGAAGTTGAACCATTTTCAAAGACTCAAAAGACATTATCAAAGTAGAACTATTGCCACCATCAGAACACCAAAACATTGCAAAGATACAACTTCTTTGTTGCTTAATAAAGGGTTTGAATGATAAAGCTATAAGCATCTCCCCCTAACTTCATGCTTCCCTTTATGCACTAATAGATGTCACTTGTGTAGAATGCACAAGATTAGATTCAACTTTCCTTCTATTCACAGTCTCATGAAGATTATAAATGTTCCCTTTTTTCCTTAAGGCTACTACAACTATTATTCCCGATTTCTTCCTTATCTCACAACCTTGAGCATTAAATGTGACAATAAATCCATTGTCACAAATTTGACTTATGCTTAGAAGATTGTGTTAAACCTTCTAGAAAGTACACATTGTATTATGTGATAATTGTGTAATGTGAGTAACTAACTAATCTAATTGAAACACAACAAATTCACTGAAATCGTTCCACTACTTCCTATCTTAGGGATTCATTAAATCATATTGGTTCTTAGATTTTGTGTATGCACTATGACTATTCAAATGACAACCTGAGGAACGAAATGCTAGAGGATGGAATAAATCTATCCCTACATGATGATAAACTATATGATTGCTGCCATGATTCTATGATATTGATGTTGATGTATACAATTGAAGATTATGCTATGATAATGATGCTAAATGCTATGGTGGAAATGTTGTAATGAAGCTACTATGATAATGAAAATGTAGAGCTAATAACTAAGACATGATTATAAACTAAAATGCCTCTAAATTGCTAAATGGTAAAATGCTTCAATGCTCTAAATGCTCAAAGGTAATTTTCGCAGAGTAAGTTTGCTCAAGATGGGATGTGAAATTTTGGAGAATGATGTTGTATTTATAAGATTTCCAAGGCATATTGTGATGTGGCAACAACCAATGGTCAAGATTTCAACTGGAAAGATCGAGGGTGGAGGATGAAGAAGTTAGAGGGAATCATGGAGGATGTTCCCTTTAAAAGAGCACTTTGCCAAGTGTTTAGAAGAATAAATGAAATGGAGGAGCCAAGTGTCCAAGGTAGTTTCAAAATTGGTTGAGGATAATTCCAATTTAAATATCAGGAATATTTAAATTCATGAGACACTTGATGATGTGGCAAGAGGGAAAGTTGGAGACATGTGACTAAATTCAAATTTGGAATTTAAATTTAGTAAGAAGATATTAATTAAATAAAACAAACCATTTGAATTTGCTTATTTAATTAAAATTAGAGGAATATGAATTAAGATGGGAGAATTAGAAGGTGTGAACTATATAAATAAATTTATAATTTATTTATAAGTAGATGAAATAAAATGTTTATTAATTAAATACCTTGTATTTAATTAATTATCTTGACCGATTTTAGGTGTATACATTTTTCGCCTCTTTGGAGTGATGTGTTTACACATTGCTTCAAAGAAAAAATTGCTAGTGATGTCGACAAAAAATTTCGATGCCCCAGATGCTAATTTATGAGTGATTAATGGATATATGCCCCCTCAGGAGATAAATTGATGAATTTTTGAATTTTTAAGATTTTTTTATTTTTTTGAAAATTTTGATAATTTTATGATGATTTGATGCCGTTAAGTCAATTTATCACCCGAAAAAATGATGGTGAACTTTCCAGGTGATGAATTGATTAATTAAGGCCCTTTTGAAAAATAAAATAAATCAACCCCATTAACAATCACACTTAATCACTCATTAAAAGATTGAAATAATGTGATTTATCCTCATTTGTGCATTTTGATTTTGAAAATTTTAGAGTGATTGAGTGATTGAGCAACTTTTGAGCAAGATGGTGATTCTAATCCAGACCCATTGATTCGAGTGCGTGCGACATCACAACCACCTGACCATGTATGGACCTCTAGTAGGTACCTCGAAAAACTCCCTCATGATTTGAATTTCATTTTCCCACATTTTTCTTCATGTTTAAATTATGCTTTTCACATTTTAGTGCATAGGGAACCTGATGTAGCACATTGGTAGACTGTTTTACCGCATCTGGTAGTCTAGCGCATAGGGTTAGGATTTTAGCGCATTGATGCTATATTTTAGCGCATACAATAGAATAGAACATGCATACTTAGATTTAGCACATTAGGTCAAGATTGTAGAGCATACGAGCCTTTAGCACATCCATGCAAAGTTGTAGCACATAGATCCTTTTAGCGCATTGATAGAACATAATGGCACATTGGTAAAATTTGATGGCGCATATGGTAATTTAGCACATAGAGACCCTGTTCTAGTGCATTGATGAAATTTATTAGTGCATAGAATTTTTCAGTGCATTGAAGCACTATTCTAGCACATTGATGAAATTTAGACCAAATTGATGAATTTTAGATTAGAATCCTTGATTTTGATGATTTTTGATCACGTTAGTGGTTTATTTGATGTTGTTTGATGATGTTGATATATTAGATGATGATTGATCTCATGATAGGTAAGATTCAATGATAGGATGATGATTATTCACCTCATGATAGGTGAGGATCAATGACAAATTGATGATGATTGACCTCATGATAGGCGAGGTGAAATGATAAATGCTCATGAGATTTGATCAAAGCACCATCAGAGCTAAGTAGATTGATAGGCTGATTAATGTTGCTTGATTGATTTATTGATTTGTGATATTTTATGATGATAGGAGCCTTCGTCAGTCCTACAGATTCGAGAGTGCTTCCTGAGGACTTAGGATTTTATTCCACATTTAGATCAGGCTGATCTAAATGTGATTAGACGATGCAGATTGACCTCTTTGCTAGACATGTCCTATCATAGGATTAATAGGGGGCTTCTGACCACTTGGGAAGAGAGGTGGCACAATGACCACAACACCTTCCATTTTCCTACTGGTGAGATGACAGTGACACCAGAGGACGTGTACCAAATTTTGAGGATTCCAGTCATCAGAGAGCTAGTCGTTTATGATTTGACTAAGTAGAGTGGGATTGTTGCATTGAGGAGAGTTTTTGAGGATGACCAGATTTGCGGCTATGAGATTCCATGGTGAGAGATGGTTGATGCATATGCGAAATTTCCATGTGTTCTTGTTGGATTTATTGGAGGATTTCTATGTCTCAACTGTAGATCAAAGGGACTCTCAGTTGGATGGGGTCGAATTCTGGAGAGTATGATCACACAGGGTACCAGATATGCTTAAGGATCCTACATGATTACTCATTTGTACCATGATCTTCATTAGGTTGTATATTTGAGAGGGTCCAGTTTGTTAGTTGGAGTTACACTGTTGCAGATATGGGTGTGGGAGCATATAGTTGTCACCCGTCCAATGGAAGATAGACAATGGCCGACAGGGAGACCATATGTGCATGGATATACATGCCCAGTTGTCTAGCATAAGCTGGGAAAATTAGAGTACTAGAGGAGAGTATTGGATGACGTGGAGACAGTGACATGGAGGTTATACCTTGACTGTGAGCAGTGGCTAGAGGATGACATTGATATGCCCTATGCATGCTCATCTAGATACTTGATTGGGAAGACTCAGTTCATGATTGAGAGATTCCTTCTCAGGAGAGTGCTACGATAGTATGGTAGGGTATAGGGCATGCCCTAGGGGATGGCTCTTTATGCGCGGTGATGACAAGATAGACTAGAGTGGGGGTCATGCTTATCCTATGATGCAATAGTTGAGGAGCATCAAAGTTTACATGCAATTATTAGGGATTATCATCTAGAGGTTATAGAGGCTCCCATATTTGAGGAGTATGCACAATACTTCTTTGCACATCCCTTCTCATAGATTTTGAGTCCAGATGAGCCGATACCTTTGTTAGATGATGAGCCAACACCACATGCACGTAGGCAGAGGAGAGATGGAGGAGATGAGGAGGAGGAGGAGGAGGGAGAGAGTAGTGACGATGGAGATGGGGATGGAGATGGAGTAGGTGGTGGAGATGGTGATGGGGGAGATGGAGATGGAGGTGATGGTGGTGGAGATGAGGTTGGTGTAGGGCCAGTGATGGATGTTTGAGACTTTAGAGTGCCTCAAAAGAGGTGATAACTAGTAGTTGCAACATAATAGCATTTGTAGATTAGATTGCCTTGACAGTAGCAATAGGCTCAAATAGTTGCTTTGCAGTCATAGGTTCAAGCACTATAGGGTCAGTTAGCACAGGTACAGGGATAGCTTCAGGTACAGGCACAAGCACAGACACACGCCCAAGCACAAATTGCCACTCTTATGACTGAGAGGGATACCTTGAGGCAATGGGTTGAGTAGGAAAAGGGTGTGGTAGAGAGACTACAATGGGTAGCCAAGGGCACAGGTACTACTGATTACTTGAGAGAGGTATGACACTCCACCAGGGATGTTGAGATACTATGAGGTAGTTCCTCTAGAGCGTCGAGAGAGTTATGCACAGTCCACCAGTGCCTATACTGATGCAAAGAGGGGAGGTCCTAAAAACACACCAAACACAATCCCAATCTGCAACTACTATTGTCAAATAACAATCTCATCAAAATTTCATCATTTCATCAAACCAACTCTTTTCCCTTGTAGCACAGGGAAACCACTAAATCGGGTATAATTCCACAGTCAATTTCTTTCAGGCCACAACTTGATGCACTTTAGAGACCCATTTTGGCACTCATCAACATATCAACCAATCACCTATGGCTACTTTGTACCAACTTGCTCAAAATAAGGATTTTATGCCTTATAGGGCTCAAATTAGCCCTCTTTTGCCAACTTTTCCCAAAATTCTGCAAACTCTTTGAGGTAGAAGTTCTTAGGTGTTCAAACTCAAGATTCCACCACTATTTGTCAAAGATTCAATTACCCAATAGCCAAACTACCAAACCCTCAATTTAAACCTAGAAACTCTATGGCTTATTGAAAATGACACTTCCCAATCACCCCAAAACCTAACAGTTGCTCCAATAGGTCCAAAATAGTTATCTCAAGCTTAATTCAACATAAAATTATGCTTCCCAACATAAAACTTAATTTGAGTCATCAAAACCTCACTTTTCCTCATGGAAAACACAAATTTTCACACTAGGGCTTCGCACCCATCTCATTTCTTGACCTCCCTTGCTCTTACTCACCATTCTCACACCTTCCCCTAATAAATTATACCCATTCTACCAAGAAACAACTTAGACAGAAAGGTAGAATGGATTTAAAACATAGTTAAAACCTACAAACCCTCTAAAACCCTATTTCAAACCCGATATGAGAAATATGCCAATTAGATACACAAAACTTGATGAGTGGCCTTAAAAAATTATCCAAATGAAAGTTAAAAAACAATATACAACACTTCCCCTAACAATTGGATTCAAGAAGATACTATACGGGTCGTACAATCACCACAATATTAAAAAAAATAAAAAATTGATGCAAAATAGAGTTTTATTCAATCTTCAATCTTCCAAAATGGCTTCAAAAACCTCTCCTTTGATTTCTACATGGTTTTTGAACTATTTCCCTCCAAAATCAAATTAATTCAACTTCCCAAACTAACTTTTAAATGATATGACCATTGGTCTTCCTCTAACATGCATTTTTACAACCTTACATTATTTCAATTTGACAACTTAGCATTTTTTGCACACCTTGAAATATTTACCACCTAGACACCTAAACATTATCACAAATGACTTATAACAACATCAAATGGTCTTAGTGACCTTATTTTAGAAAAAAATCTTCAAAATCTACAACCTAGACTTAATAACCTTGAATTGACAAAACTTATTTAATGGTGCTCATGCACAATACACCCCATTTTGAAAAATTTCCAAGTCTCTTGGAAATATTCTAGCTATTTTCCCTCCATTTCTCTTCACTTGTGTCTGTCGTCTTTGATTTCCTTTATCAGGTTCATTTTTCTCTTCACTATCTTTGTGAAATTTTCCATCATCACTACTTGATTCTTGCTCCAACTGTCATCTATATACTGTGGAGTGTTTGTCACCTCTTCCAACTTCAAACAATGTCATTTCACCTTTCTTTTCATTTGTATTATGTCTTTCTTCAACTGTCACCACTTTACCTTGTTCCATCCTCTGTCCATTGTTTTTTCCAATTGCTTCTTCACCACTATCCACTGTACTTTTAAATTTACCAATCTTTATCAGACCTACCACTATCTTATTCATTGTCCTAGCATTATCACAAACCTTTTCCTTCTTTTCCACTATCTTTTCTACCTCATAAACTTTTGTACTATCAAATTTTAAATGTTTCTTCTCTGTACTAGTAGCCTCTGTCACATCAACATCATCACTAATTCTTGTCCTTTCTTTCACTATCTTCCCAATACCATCAATCATTGTCACAACATCACCATTCACTGTCTCTTTCTTATTACAAACCACTATGTTTTTTTCTACTTTCTCACCAGTTCCATCAACCACTATGGTTTCATCTCTTGACTGTCTTCTTGCTTTGTTCTTTATTATAGGGCATACAACTACCCCAACCATGATGCTATCACTCACCTCTTCTTTTCTCAGAAGCACTTTATTCTCACATTTCTCTGTCTCAGACCGAGACACACTTCCACTTGTTTTTTCCTTCCACATGAAGATATTCTTCTTTGTCTGCAAACCATTTTCATTTCCTCTATCTACTTTCCTATTTTTATTAGACCTTATACTGGCCTCCAAACTCATGTTTTTACCTTCATCAACATTCATATACTCCTTTCTCCCTAGCACAATTATCTCACCTTGATCCTTTGTTTCCTCAGCCAATGGGGTTAACATGATATCTCTTCCACATTTTTCAATGATGTAAGTATTTTTCCTACCATTGTACAATGCTGACCTTCCAAACTGCCAGGGCCTACCTAACAATAGATGACAACAATTCATGGGAAGTATATCACAAAGAACTTCATCTCCATATGGACCTATCTGAAATTTAACTCTTGCTTATTCACTCACCACCAAAGACTGATTATCACTAACCCATGAAACCTCATATGGCCTTTCTCTAGGTACTTTTTGCAAATGCAACTTTTCCACCATTTCACTAGACACAATGTTATCTGTACAACCTGAATCAACAATCACTTTACATACCTTGTTCTTACATCTGTAGTTACGCTCTCCTTTGAAGTAGCTCTTCCTCCTTTGTTGTCTTCAAAACTTGTTTCTTCATCATCATCATCTCACCAACTTCAGCCCTTCCAACCAATCTATTTGAACTTGAACTACTTTTAGCTTCATCTTCTTGAACTATTTGGGCTCTTCTATTAGGTTTTCTTTCTCCTCCACTTGAAGTTGAACCAACCTTCTCAGGGAACTTCCAAGAAGGATGACCATATTCTTGGAAATGATAACACCTACTTGCAAAAGTATTGGAATTCCTTCTATCTCCAAATCTGCCCCTTGTGCCTCTATATCCACCTCTAAAATATGCAACTTGTTCATCTCTCTTGATTGGTTCTTCTTGAATTTTAGTTGCTTATCTTGGAGTAGAAAAAGATAATCTTCCTCTCATGGTGCTGCCTCTTCCTCTTACTGTTTTCTCTTGTCTTCTCTTCACTGTATCCCTAGCCTTCAATACCATTTGATAACATTCCTCTACACTCCTAGGATTTGTCAAAGACAACTCATCCTGTATATTCATTCTCAAACCACCCAAGTACCTAGCTATCTTCTCATCTTCATTTTCATTATGGTTAGATCACATATACAATTTATAAAATTCTTTAGTGTATTCCTTTACATTCATTTCCTTTTGTCTTAAATTTTGTAATCTCTTAAACATTTGAATTGAATAATCTGAAGGGAGAAACTTACCTTTTAACTTAGCTACCATCTTGTCCCATGCCACAATCTTGGACTCACCTTGCTTCCTTCTTTCTGATTGCAAGTAATCCCACCATACAAGTGCGTGACCTTTTAATTTTGTTTTTGCAATCTTTACTCTCTGTTCCTCAGGAATCTCTTCACATTCAAAATAATTGTCCAAAGAAGATATCCAATCTAACAATTCCTCTTCATTCAAATTTCCACTAAAATTTTTCACATCAATTTTTACCTTGTACTTGTAACCTTTTACTACCTTCAACAACTTGGCCATTATCTCATCTTCTGGATCAAGTTCTTCAACATCTTCAAACTTTTCATCATCTTCTTCCTCTTATTCACTACTTTCAACTATTTCTCTTATCTTATTGGTTTCTAAGGCTGTCGATCTCTCTTTCATTTCTCTAATCTCTCTTATGTACTGACTCTTCAATTCATTCATCTCCTTTGTTGTATTCTTTCCTTTTGGAGGCATCTTCACAATCTTGCCTCTTCACCTTCCAAGCTTTCTTTCACAATCTTCAACTTTTCTTCACAAGAATCTGGTACCTTTTCTTTGATACCGCTTTGATATAAAAAGGGTAGGTCTTATAAACACACCAAAAACAATTCCAATCTACAACTACTATTGTCAAATCACAATCTCATTAAGATTTCATCATTTCATCAAATCAATTCTTTTCCCTTGTAGCACAAGGAAACCACTAAATCGGGTATAAGTCCACAATCACTTTCTTTCAGGCCACATCTTGACTCACTTCAGAGACCCATTTTGACACTCATCAACATATCAACCAATCACCTATGGCTACTTTGTGCGAACTTGCTCAAAATAGGGATTTTACACCTCTTAGGGCTCAAATTAGCCCTCTTTTGCAAAGGAACTACTCACCAAATTTCCCAAAACTCTAAAAAATATTTGGGGAAGCAATTATTAGGTGTTAAAACTCAAGATTCCACCACTATTTTTCAAAGATTCAATTACCCAATAGCCAAACTACCAAACCCTCAATTTAAACCTAGAAACTCTATGGCTTATTGAAAATGACACTTCCCAATCACCCCAAAACCTAACAACTTCTCCAACAGGTCCAAAATAGTCTACTCAATCTTAATTCAACATAAAATTATGCTTACTAACACAAAAACTTAATTTGAGTCATCAAAACCTCACTTTTCCTCATGGAAAACACAATTTTTCACACTAAGGCTTCACGCCCATCTCATTTCTTGACCTCCCCTACTCTTACTTACCATTCTCACACCTCCCCCTAATAAATTATACCCATTCCACCAAGAAAAATCTCAGACAGAAAGGTGGAATGGGTTTAAAACATATTTGAAACCTACAAACCCTCTAAAACCCTATTTCAAACCTGGTCTGAGAAATCTGCCAATTAGATACACAAAACTTGATGAGTGGCCTTCAAAAATGATCCAAATGAAAGTTAAAAAAAATATACAACACTACCCCTAACAATTAGATTCAAGAAGATACTATACAGGTCATACAATCACCACAATATTCAAAAAAAAAAATAGAAAATTGATGCAAAATAGAGTTTTAATCAATCTTCAATCTTTCAAAATGGCTTCAACAACCTCTCCTTCAAGTTCTACATGGTTTTTAAACTATTTACCTCCAAAATAAAACTGATTCAACTTCTCAAACTAACTTTTAAATGATATGACTGTTGGTCTTCCTCTAAAATGCATTTTTACAACCTTACATTATTTCAATTTGACAACTTAGCATTTTTTGCACACCTTGAAATATTTACCACCTAGACACCTAAAAATTATCACAAATGACTTATAACAACATCATTTGGTCTTAGTGATCTTATTTTAGACAAAATTCTTCAAAATCTACAACCTAAACCTAATAACCTTGAATTGACAAAACTTATTTAATGGTGCTCCTGCATCACACACCCATTCCAGGACTACTAACAGGGGTGTTATAGGGTCGTCTTGCAGGGATCTAGGTGCAGGGCCATCAGGTGTCATAGGAGGTATTTGGCCAACACCATCTTGGGGGAGCACCACATAGGTCCACGATGATATTTGATGTATTTGAGACCTTTGTATACTCCAATTTAGTTGAGACATTGATTAGTCATTGCCATTTTGACGATGTACCTCTTTCCACTTTTCCAGACATCATTGTATACTTGACATTATTATTTTGAGATTATATGATATGTAGCGATGATTAGTGATCTATATGTGCTTATATGATTTTATGATGGATGCCTATGATGGATGCATTTAATTTCTTTGCTATGATGTTGATATGATGTTTATATGATTCCTATATGATTATGACATGATTATGTATGGATGCATGATTACATGATGACATATGAATGATGAATCTTCTTATGCATGATGCTTTATGCTATATAGGATGGATTTTATTATGCAAATGAGACATGCCATGTATGTTATTTTTGTGTTTTCCGAATGCAAATATATGATCTAATTTCTATATGAGAGGAATTTTAGAATGTAAATGATATGTAATGCACTTACTTTTTTGTGTTTTTCTTGATGCAAATATATGTGATGTAATCCATGGATGGATGTATGATGCAATAATGTTTTCTAATGTATGATATGATATAAAAATTATTATGCAACTACATGAGAATGATATGTTTTTGTTAATGTCAAGTATACTCAATATTTTAATGATAGAGATAACATCATTTTAAAATGTTTCCAGCCTTGGAAAATCTACAAATATAGATGCAAAACTAATATGGATGCAATCTAACTTAACCATGCAAATCTAATATGCAAAGGTTGTCATCGTAATAGCTGATTTTTTATTCTTTTTATCATCATCCAGCCTTTAAATTGTTGAAAGTGAGTACAAACATTGATGGTATAATTCGACCATGATGACCTGAGTACTACTTCCATGATTTTTTGATATTTTAAGTCAACACAAGCATCTAGGTATAATTATACTGAGGTGACCTAAGCATTCCTCACATAAACAAACAAGAGTTAATCATTTTCCTATGCAAATTCAGAATGTCATTAGTTGAAGTAGGAACATCCAGGGTGTAAGAGCAATCTTGCATCACCCAAAAAATGTTGTTTCTTTTCAATAAGGGCTAAATTTGGTAGAGTAACTATTTTTTAAAGTTTGCATTTATGCATTGTTGGACACAAAATATTACACAGACCTCCAAAATGGTAAATTGAAGCCAATGGCAAAGAAATCACTTCAATATCATTTGTCATTTGAGAGATAATAAAATTTTAATTCTAAAAAATCCTAGTAAAATATTCGGGGTCAATTTTGAGGTACTTAGAGGCTGCGGATGGGCCCAAAAATTTGTGGAAAAAAAAGTATTTGGCCTTTAGGCGCTACTTTAAGGCACAAGATTGCTCGAGACCTTTCCGAAAAGGTATTATAATAGAAAATCTGATGGTTGGATCAAAATTTATGACCTCGCGAAGTTGTAATACCAAAATTAATAAAATTTCAAAATATCTTCTTGAGGAAGTTACACTTTCTAGAAGATTCTAGGGTGGTTACACCTTCAAAATAAAGGATGTAAGGGGAGAATACAGAGAAGAGGCTAGAAAAAAGTAGATGGTGGCTCTGATTTGCAGATTTGCAGATTTATGTAATCAGAAAGCCCATGTGATGGAAAACATAATGTTGTAATTTAATTTTCATTTCAGTGATAATAGAAAATATTTTCTTTCCTTATTGAATTTTGTTTGTGGCATTATCTATTGTTTTTGTGAGTTTTAGATTGTAAGGGGAGTACCCTACATCAAGTGCTATCAGAGTGGGTTTTCCTAAGTGTGTAAATAGTTGGTAAATGTGAGGCAGTTTGCACCAGGACTTGTGGTTGTGGGTCTATGAGAAAAGATGCCTCCATGAAGAAACCATGGTGGGATAAATGTTGGGGTAATAGAAGAGGATTTTAGAGCCCTCAAGAGACAAGTTCAAGCACTACAAGAGGAGTTGCATAGGGGATATGATGTTAGAAGAAGAGATGAAAGTGAGGATGAGGTTGAAGATGAGGAGCCATTCGAAGAGGAAGCACATGATGTAATGGATCCTGGAGAAGTCAGACTGATTAGGGCCATTTCCAAGATTGGAAAGAGGCCAAAGATAGAAGCTTCTAATTTTTTTGAAAACCTAAATCCAGAGGAGCTGATCGATTTGATCAATGAACTTGAAGAGTATTTTGATTATGAGGAAATAGAAGACCCAGATAGGGTAAAATTTGCAAATGCCAAATTGAAAGGCCATGCTAGCATATGGTTGAAAGAAGTCTAGTTGGAAAGAAATAGAAGAGGAAAAGAGAAAATAACAAGATGGGATCAGATGGTGGAAAAATTGAAAAGATAGTTCATTGTTAGGGACTATGAGTTGGATTTGTTGAAGAAGATGCAAGGGTTGAAACAAGTAAGAAAATATTTTAAGGATTATACTAAAGAATTCTACTGTGTCTTGATTAGAACAAGTCATTTCGAGGCCAACAAGGAGAAAGTTTCCCATTACATAAATGGGTTGAAGCCGAGCATTCAAGTAGAGTTGAGTTTGGTAAGAATGTGTACCATTGAATATGCATATCAATTTGCTTTGAAGGTAGAAGAGAAGTTCAATAGGAGGTTTGAAAGTAAGCAAAGAGGTGGAGGTCATGGTGGAAGGACTGGTGGATGGTCATATGGAGGTTGAAATGAAGACCAAAAGAAGGGTGAAGGATCTAGTAGCAGCCAAAACGAGAAAGGAGATAACACCTATCATCCTCATAATGGAGACCAAAAAGGAAGAGGAAGATCTGGGTGTGGACTAGGGAGGGGAGGTTTTCATGGAACTTGTTTCCAATGTGGAGAAGAAGGGAATAGGGCATATGAGTTTCCTCAACATCAAGGAAGGAAAAATAGAAGACTTGAGGGTAATGGATGAGTTGCATATGTAGATGAAGATTTCGAGTCTTCACCTCCTGAGGATGCAAAAAGAGGAGAGGTTCTTGTTACTCAAAGAGCCTTGTTGAATGAGGAGAAAGAGCCAACTCAAAGGAAGAATTTGTTTCACATCAGATGTAAGTGTGAAGGTATAGTTCACAATTTTATTATCGATGGAGGTAGTACTGATAACCTTGTTTTGGAAGAGATGGTTAGTAAATTGAAGTTGGAGAGAAGAAGGCATCCAAATCCATAGCAGATTGCTTGGTTGTAGAAGGACCATAAAGCTTTAGTAAATGAACAATGTCTAGTAAATTTCAAGATTGGAAATTACCATGATGAGGTATTGTGTGATATTATGCCTATGAATGTTTGTCATATGTTGTTAGGTAGACCATGGTTGTTTGATCAATGAGCAGTATATGATGGACATGCCAACACCTATTCTTTGACAAAGGATGGAGTTCATCATAAGTTGAATCCCTTGAAAGAGGAGAAGGTATGCAGTAATGCAATAATTTGTTTGGTTGATGGAAGAAAGTTCCTAGAAAGTATGAAGCATGAGAATATGTGTTTTGCATTGATCCCTAGAGTTGATAAAGAAGATACTATTGAGGTACCTGTAGAGGTTTCAGATTTGTTGAATGAGTTTCAAGCTATTATTTTTGATAATGTACCTGAAGGTTTTCCTCTAGTAAGAAAGATTAGTATCAGATGGACCTGATTCCTAGAGCTATTTTCTGAATAAGGAAGCTCATCATATGACTCCAATAGAGAGCGAAGAGTTGAATAGACAAGTGCAAGAGTTGTTGCAGAAGGGATTGATTTGAGAGAGTTTGAGTCCATGTTTAGTACCTACAGTACTAGCACCAAAGAAGGATGGGGAATGGAAGATGTGTACAAATTCTAGAGCCATCAACAAGATCACCATCAACTACATATTTCCCTTTCCAAGGATGGATGACATTATGGATTGTTTGAGTGGAGCTGAGTACTGCATGAAGATAGATTTGAAGAGTGGATATCACCAATGCATTGAGCACATTTGTGCGGCTTATGGATGAGGTATTAAAATATTTTTTTGGAAAATTTGTTTGTTTATTTGCATGATATTCTAATTTTTAGTAAGACATTGGAGGAGCACCTAATGCATATCCAAAAAAAATTTGAGAAGATAAGGGAGGAGAAGTTGTTGATTAATTTGAAGAAATGTAGTTTTTTGCAAAGGGAGTTGGTGTATCTGGGATTTGTTGTCTCAACAGAGGGTCTTAAAATGGATCTAGAGAAGGTGAGAGCTATCATTGAATGGCCTACCCTGAGGAGTGTTATAGAGGTAAGATCATTTCATGGTCTAGCAAGTTTTTACAAAAATTTTATTAAGAGTTTCAGTAGTATTTGTGCACCTCTATTTGAAGAAATGAGATGAGATAGAAAATAATTTAGGTGGACTACAGGAGCAACAAAAATTTTTGATATGTTGAAGAAGAATGTTACATAGCAACCTATTTTGGCACTTAAATATTTCAATAAGGTCTTTCAGGTAGATTGTGATGCTAGTGGCACTTCCATAGGAGCTATTTTGAGTCAAGAAGGTAAGCATGTTTCCTATTTTAGTGAGAAGTTAAATGATGCTAAGAAGAAATATTCTATCTATGATCAAGAGTTCTATGCTATAGTTTAGGCTTTGAAGAAATGGAGACACTATTTTCTGCCAAAATAATTTATTTTATATACTGATCACTAGGCTTTGCAGTATCTCAATAGTCCAGGAAAGTTGAATCAAAGGCACTTAAAATGGGTTGAGATTTTGCAGAGTTATACTTTTATTTTGAAGCACATGAGTGGAAGATCAAATAGAGTTGCAAATGCCTTAAGTAGAAGGAAAAAAATGTTGATAGAGATGAATATAGAGGTTGCTGGGTTCAATGAACTCAAGAGTTTGTATCTAGAAGATCCAGACTTTGTAGAAGCTCGGAAGGATTGTTTGGAACCTATTACATTGGATAGGACAAGATGGTTGGATTTCATAATCCACAATGGAATGTGTTGACAATGATTTCACTTGCATAAAACAAGTCGAATAAAATCTCCACAAACAAGACTGCAAATAGCCTATCCTTCTTGAAAGATATGGAACAAAGACAACCTAAGGGGAAATTTTGCATTCACGGGACAAAGATTGGCTTTCATTCAATCCCAAGTCTCCAATAACTAGGTCATGGTTGCACTAGAGTTTCTCTTAGGTAATGATGTGATATTGTTGTTAATCACAAAGGGACTACGGTTATTTCTAGCTTTGCTAAGAATTATAAACATTTCACATAAAATTTCATTTCATTCCTAGAATATCATCATGAAATCAAAAGATTCAACGTAATATTTCATGAATATCACAAATTCTTTGCTATCACTTAAGTAGATTTAGCATTAAGCATTTAGAAAATTTAAACAAAATTCCTTCCATTCATTTAAATTTTGGAACATTTTCAAATATTTAAACATCTATTCTAAATCAGAGTATAAAAAAAAACTGAAAAATAAAAGTTTCTCCTAGTTATTCTAAATGGATGCCCCAAAGAATTAATTAAAATAGAGCAAACCACTTTATACTTCACTAGATTGCTTCACAGCTACATATAAAACAGTTCAAGCTTTTAAAGAGAGGGTTTCGTTTATGGACACCAAATAGGTTTTGTATGCACCCTTAAACGGCGCAACATATAGTCTTGTTTGACTAAACTTACAAAACCAACTACAAAAGATATTGAGATAGGTAGCTATCTAATAAGCTTTGATATCAATTAATTTCTATGAGCAAACAAATTTTTATTTTAGAATGGTTCAGAAAATAGGAAAAAGGAACAAAACTTAAAAAAAAAATTATGCTCCTCTGACATCCAAAAATTCTGAACTTAAAATAAAAATGAGGGAGGAGATGTCCTTTTATAGAACCAAGGCCATAGAAGTTCAACTTAAAAGTCTATCCAAAGAATTAGAAACAATAAATTAAAATATGGCATGTGCCATCTACCAACTGTCATCAAGAACATTCTAAAATAATTCAAGGCTTTGACTTTGTCTGCAACAATGCTTTTCTTCATACTTCAACACAAACACTTTGCATTAATTGAGGCTACCCCCTTCCTTCCAAAGCAATAGAATGAACACCTATCGAGACCGAGATCAACCTGTAAATTCAAAATTGAAACAAAATAAACTCCATCATAATTCTGGTATCCGATGTCTGGTTCTTTCTCTTTTCAGTTAGGACTCGGGCTATGGGATTCTTCCTTCTTTCTTCAACTGATACTCTCAGAAAGTACTTGATACTTAATGAATGTGTTATTTTGAAATCCTTTGTATTTCTCTCCAAGTGAGCTTCAGCCTAATATATTCTTCAGTTACTCAAAGTATGATATCATTTTTATGTGCTTTGTCTACTTCATACTTGGGTATAACATTTCTACACTGTATCATCTCGTTAATAACCTCTAGTTTCAACAATTGAACATGGTCTCTATTTATTCTTTCTATCCATTACTTGAAGGCTTTAGCTTCTTTTCCTTACTGTCCTAGTGTTTGGGGATCAAAACCTTGACGTACTAGTATTTCAATAAATTCTTGATTTTCACTAATCAATATTTTGCACTAGATGGTGACTTTTTCAAATCCTTCAATACATTGTATTAAAATGTCACCTTCCCATTTCAATTGTTTCTTCCATTTTCCTAGAAATGAAAGCTTATGTCTAGATATTACATTATTATGTATTAACTCTTGGATATCTGACTGCTTGAGAATTTCAATGTTTCGCCTTTCTTTGATGACCTACTCCTGGCGGAATCTACATTCATCTTCAAATATTTTCAATTTCTCTAAACAACGGTATGCTTACTTGTACTTTCTTATTGCATCTATAATAAATTCTTCTCACTGCTTTACCCAGTATTCAATCCATTCTTCAAAGATATTCATTTTATGATGAACTGCAACAATTGCATCTACTTGTTCTTATGACATAAACACCGGATGTTGGGGCAGTTTAGCTTGTTCTCAACCAGATAAAGTTAACAATTTAATGAAATGTTTCAAGGTAGCAACCTATTCTTTCAATTATCTTTTCTTCTATTTATATTTTTATACTCTGACAATAGTAGCATTTAAATTTACTTTTATTTCCTCTAATTCTTGTTGTCACGATGAGTGTCCAAGGTTAATAATTATTATGTTATACTCCTTAGGTGTTATCTCATGTCTATCCTTATCAATTGTTGGAGTGGCTATCTGAATAGTTCTATTGCCATCTGCATTTCTCTGTATGACATGCTTTGTCTTTGTTATGTGCCTGGGTTTAAGAGTACATACTTCTTGTATAAAATTATTAAGATTTAGAGGTAGTACTTCCACTTCATTGGAGAAGATAATTCCTTGGTTAACCAATTAGGTGTATCATCATCTTGCTGTACCTCTGTAATATTTCTTTGTCCCTATTTACCACTTGTTTCAGGAACTTCTTCTCTTCAACTTGCCACATTTTTTTAAATGGGGATTTATTTAATGATGTCTGACATAGATTTGGGATTGGCAGGGTTTGACACTGCCTCCTCTCTTTGGAGACTTATATTTTCTTGTCTATCCAAATTTTCTATTTCATCTCTTTGAACATTATCTTCTTTTTTAACTACTACACTAGCATTCTCTTTATTTTTTATTCCATCTCCTAGAAACTATGAAGCTTCCTCTTCTACAATTTTAGTTTCAACATGACCTTTCTCTAATTCTTCAAAGACTTGTAAGTATTCATTAACATTTTTCACATTCCCAAGCAAAGGCTAGGAATCAAAATTATGTTCCACAATTCTTTCATCAACATGATCCCTCTCTAAAGTCTACCCTATTTCCATTTTAGGTACGCTATGGTTTCCTACTTCTGAGGCAAGTGTTCCTTGAATAAACTCTTCTTCTTCAACATTTATGGGGTTAGACCCTGTATCTTGAATTTCTTCTATCATCAAGTGTACCATGGGTTTGTCTTTAGACTTCTTTTCTTTCACTTTCTCCCACATAGCACCCCATTTGTCTACATGTTCTTTAATTCTAGCTTTTATCTTCTTCAAAAAATTCCTCTAAAGCTATAGGAGTCCCTCCCAGTGATTGTTTCATACTAGCCATATTAAAAAAAGGGGGAGAGGTAAATAGTGCTACAACCCTTTGAGATGTAGACCTAGTTTGTGCACCAACATTTTTTGTTGCTCCTATTCCTTCATCAATAATTACTCTTGTTCTTGGTTTAGCTGTAGAGGAAGATGCACCTTTAGGTCTCACTTTTAATTTATCTTTTCCTATCTCTACATCTTTCTATTTATTAGATGGTTTTATGGGAACTTCTTGTCTTGTAGTTTCAAGGGTTCTTTCTTCAATTCTAATACCTAGAGTTGCCTTATTACTCTTTCTTTTCTTCCTGGTAGGCTCTCCACTTTCAAAAGTAGTTTCATCTCTTCATTTCCTTCTTTTATCTTTTGAGAAGATAGGTTCAATTCCTCTTTCTCTCAAACCTTTGCAAAAATCATCAATCTAATGTTGAGTGTACCTTAAGACTGGTCTAGTGAATTCATCAATTGATGTCATATCTTCATCATCAATACCTTAGTTTGGAATGAGTTCATAATATACCCTGTCGTCATTGTAAAATTGGTTCAACACCTGATCATCATCTTCTTCCAATTGGTCTGGGATGTCATAAAGCTTGAACATCCGAGCAAATCTTAAAGTCATTCTTTCATATTTTCTTCTTCTTACAACATACTTGTCTTCACAGTTAAGCAAACAATATTCTAAATGAGGCACATGAGCATGGAAACTAGCTATATTTTTAACAATATTTCCATCATTATCATAATACACTATCTTGAGTGGGAAATCTTCAAAATGGTAGGTCCTTATTTCTTCTTTACACAAATTAGTTACTCTAATGGCACTGCACTTATAATTTCCTAATGTAATGGAAAATTTAAAAGAGGCCTTTTTGCGAGCATGGCTATAAAGAGCCTGAGATGGTTTTAACTGTCTCACTAATTCCAATAAATCAATTTTATCTATAGGATACCTAGGAAAAATTAATGGGTGTCCATCAAATCCCTCCACTCTAATGTAGGAGTAAGTTGGGAACTGTATGTACCAGCCTCCTATAGGTTGAATGGCACTTTGTATTTCTAGGGATAATCTTTTAGCTTTATCACCTTCCATTGTTCTCACCAATTTCATGGAGAAAAAATCATTAACTTTCCTATAATTTAATAATCTATTCATGTAGTCTGTCACTTATCAATTTTCCTCAATGCAATTCCAAAGGACCCTCTATCACATGGGATATTATCATGAACATCCAGGGTTTGAATTTTCTTGCATCTCTTAAACCGGCTACTCTGCTCAACAAAGTTATAATGTCTTGCATTTCTTATTTAAACATTGACCTCTGAATTACCTTGGTCTGTTGTGTAATTGGTTGTTGGTACCATTGAGTGCTCATAATTTCTCTATTATGCTCTTTAGTGCTCTGATATGTCTTGGTCTTGGCCTTTAGGTTGACATTGAACATCTATGTGTAAATGGGGAGACCAATTATGCATATGATTCCTTTCTGTGATAGTTCTACATAAAGTTTCCCTTCTTTCTCAACAATCCTCTTGGCTGGGTTGTAATGATTTATACATTGCATAACTAATTCAGGAGCTTCCATTGCTAGCGGAAACCCTCATGTAGGAAGTAACCCATTTGCCATAGAATTCTTGGTACATTGAGAAGCATTCTCTTGTAATAGTCATGAATGGATTTCAATGTCAGAAGACCATCCCATATGAGTGTCTGTAACCACTATGTTGATAGGTATGACTTTTGAATTGCAATACTTGAATTAATCTTCTACCCTTGCATTAGAAGTGCTCATTTTGTATATAACGTGCTTTGAAATTTTCATATTATGTGTATTATGTGCGAGTTAGGGTTAAATTTAACCAAAAATTACAATTCATAAAATTTTCAATTCATTTGCGATTAAATTTAACATCTCAAAGAATAATTAATATTTCAATTTCAAAACGAGAAATACCATTATCAATATTTTTCAGTTTGAGAAACACTTAACAAAGTATTAGTTATTTGAAACATACCCAGTTCTGGTTAATAATGGTGATTCTTTAGAATGCAACTTCAAAACCTTGGTAGCTGCGTCTTGGTTTCTCAAAATTTACCCCTCTTTGCACACCAATGTCATTTCGTTAATTCAATGTCCTTAGCAAATTTCCAATATGACACGAAGTGGAGTGTTGTAAAATAAATTGCATGCTGGGGGTGGTGCCAAGTACATAGGTAGTTCACCACCTTCATTAATTACATGTTATTTCACATTAATTCCTCAAATAAAGGTTTAATCATTACAGATTATCTTTCAAATCATGAACACCTAGATTTTTTTGTTGGCTTGCTATTTGAGAAAGAAGATGGCATGGTAATTATATGGGCAATCAAATGTCATGTTGATTCTTTGTAAGGTATATGCCATTAAAGATATGTGATCAATTGGTGATCACTGAAATTAAAGCTTTCTGATATCTCTTTTGAAAAGAACAAACAAACATTGGGATCTGGGAAATACCCTCTAAGGAAAGAGAAAACTAAAATGAAAGGAAAGACCGAAAACCAGGTCTAAAGGATAGATTTGACAAAATTCCAAGGTAGACTCTCTGGTTCCTAAATTTTAGGAAAAAAGGAAACAATAAAATACCAGACTCCGGTAAAAAAAAAGGAAATTACCAGGATTAACAGCTTTGGTCAATGAAATAATGGGCGAAGCTAGGATCATATGAAGATACAAATTCTCTTGTTGCAAACACAGGACTCTGGGACCCCGGTTTCTGGTAATAGACTAAACATTAAGAGTATACTAGAATACTGAATCTAGGAAGCAAAAGGATATAACAACAAAAAGGCCAAGTGAAGATGAAAGAGGGATTCAATAACCAACTGAGCAACAAAACAACACCAAAGTGAATGAAAGGAAAAAGGGGGTCCAAATTTTGCTAAGGGGAAAAATGGGCGTATTGTGAGACCACCCAACAACTAGCAACCAACAAAACTAAACAAAACAATAGAAAGCCAATTCCAAATCTAACATCAATGTTCCAACTTTCTTTATTATTCTAATTATAAATCATAGGATCCTTATTCCGCATTCAAATTTTACTTTAGTTAGAATGCAAGATGTAAGTATTACTGAGCTCACGTGAGTGAAATTGATTATTTCCAACACAGTAAACTTCAAAATAGCAACTATTTGCATTAATATAAATAATATGACAATTCCTTTTAAGCCAACCAGGGATAGATCCTTGCTGCCATTCAAGCATCCATAGCCCTGACAAGGTTATCTCCATAATTCTGCCAAATATAGCTCTACTGCCAGTCAGGCATCCATAGCCTCGGTGGAGTTATTTGGATGGACTAAAGAGTTCATATATATATATATTTGATATAGGAATGATATCTCATTTTTCAACTTCTGATATTGCAATAATAGCTCTTTTATCAACTTGCAAGCAATGAAGCTTGCTATTAGGTTGGAAATTACAGTGGTAGCAAAGGTAGTCTTTTGATTTTTCAATTAATGCAAACAACTGTTATCCCAAATTTTAGTAGAATGATTTAAATGTATTCATTTGTAGCTCAAAATTAACTGAATGATTCATTCTAATTAGAGTATACAAAATTGAATAATTCTTGAACAATTTATAAATGGAAAACTATTTCCGGTCAGAATACAGATTAAAGTTATGGAGTTGATGTTCTATTGACTTGTAGACCTTCAAAGGTTTTCAATTAATGTGAAATCAAACAACACAACACCCAAAATAAACAACAAAACAAAACAAAAGCAACAAACGACCATAAAAAAAAACTATTTACAAAAAACTATTTACTTATGACTAGAAATAATGCTTTAGGAATTTCCCATTCATAAGAAATGGGATATCTTCGCCAATCAAAGAATTCAATCTATAATTACTATCACCCAAGATTTCAAAAATTTGGTATGGGCCTATCCATAATTTGTCAAACTTACCATGTTAACCTTTGCGTTCATGAGCTTTGTTCCAATATAGGACCAAATCAGATATTGTAAAAGTCTTTAATCTAACTCGTTTATCAAACCATCTGTTCACTATAGATTGATGTTTAGAAAAATGATCTATAGCTCGAGTACGTTTCTCATCTAAATGCATCAATTGCAACAATCAAGCTTCTGTTTGATCATCTAATATAATATATTCTTGTGCAAACTGCCAAGTAGGGATTTTTAAGTTTATTGGTAGTATAGGATTTACCCCATAGACTAAATGATAAGAAAAATTCCCTAATGTAGCTTTCATCCTAGTACGATCTACCCAAAGGGTAGATTTTAACAAAGAATATCATTCTCTAAGGTTCTTTTCAATTAATTTTCTAATTATATCCAAAAAAAATTTATTTGATGATTCAGGTAATCCGTTTCCCTATGGATACTAATTAGATGAAAATTTTAATGTTATGCCATATTCAAATGCCCAATTAGAAAATTTCAATGAAGCAAAAGTAGGGCCATTATCACATACAAATGCATATGGCATTCCAAACCTAGTGATAATGTTTTCTTCTAAAATTTTGATGACTGCGTTTGTAGTGTATTGCTTGCTAGGGCATACCTCTATCCATTTGGTACAATAGTCTATAGTAGTCAATATAAATCTATGAGCATCAGAAGATGGAGGATTGATAATTCCAATAAAGTCTAGTCCCCATTGTGAAAAGGGACGCATCTCCACTATCGACTATAATGGTTGAGCATTGAATCTTCCTTTATCTGATGTTGTTTGACATGTATAATAATGCTTAATATGTTTGTAGGTATCTTTAAAAATCATGGGCCAGTAGTAACCTACTTTCAAAATTAGGTGTGCAGTAGCTAGAGGTGCTCCATGAGCTGTTCCAAATTTATCATGTAGTTCCTGCAACACTTTATCAGCTTCTATTCTATTTAAACATCTTAAATAAACTCCTTCATGATTTATTTTGAATAGAGCTCCTCCCTTAATCATGTAACTCTGTGATTTTATCTTGAGGTCTCTTCTTTGATTCCTTTTCATATGATCAGGGAAAGTATGACTAACCAAATAATGCCAAATGTTTGAATACCAATCTTGTTGATCCTTTTCATCCAATGTGTATTGTTGACTTGAGATTTGCGGATCTATTTCTACAATAGATTTAACCAAAGCTTTTCCTCAGACCAACCTCATGGGCATGATGTATAAATCATATTCTTGTAAAATGGTGACCCATTTAGCTCTCTTTTTTGTGAGCTCACTCTGTGTTAACAAAAATTTGATAGCCAAATATTGAACAATAGCTTTGACTACACTCCTAAGGATGTAATTTCTAAACTTGCGTACAACTTTGACCAAAGAAAAGGCTTGTTTCTCAATATCTATGTATATCAATTCTGCTTCTTTGAACGGATCGCTCATAAAAGCAATTGGTTTTTCTTCTTTATTTTCGCCTTTCTGTGTTAATATTGTTATAATTGTTACCAAAAGCAAAAGAGTAAATATAAAAAGGTTTAGCATAGTCTGGGCTTACCAATACCGATGCTTCTGTGATTGTAGTCTTTATAGTCTTGAAGGCGATTTTAGCTTCATTCATCCACTCTATTTTGGCATATTTCTTTAACATATTATTGAGTGGTTTCACTATTTCGGAAAATCCTATAATAAATATTCAAGCAAAATTAATCTTACCAAAATATGACTTCAGTTCTTTTCTACTTCCCAGGGGCTGTAACTTGAGTAATGCATACACTTTGTCTAGGTCGATTGAAATACCATTTTTGGAAATGATATGTCCCAATAACTTTCCTTCAGTTACCCAAAAAAGACATTTCTTAGGATTTAATGAAACTCCATAAGTTTCACACTTCTGTAGTATCGCTCTGAGATCTTGAACGTGATCTCTTCTGTCTTTAGAAAATACCTTAAGGTCATCCATGTAAATAATGATACATTTTCCTATCAATTCTCAAAAAGCATACTCCATGGCTCTTTGGAATGTAGCTCTAGCATTTATCAATCCAAATGACATCCTTCTGTAAGTGAAAGTTCCCCACTTCATGGTGAAATATGTTTTCATTTGATCTTCCCTCGCTACCATTACTTGGTTATATCAAGAAAATCCATCCAAAAAGGACATTATTTATGAATAGTTAACTATCTGTAATACTTTCTTCAAGTGAGGGTAGTGGATAATTGTCTTTTTCAAACGCTTTGTTGAGATTCCTGAAATCTACACACAGTCGTATATCTACATTCTTCTTCCTTAGAGGGACTAAGTTTGCCACCCAAGTAGAATGTCTGATAGGAAAAATTATCTTCACTGATAACAGTTTTTGAACTTCCTTTTGAATTAAAGGCTCTAAAATTGCATTTACTGCACGTTGATTCTGTCAGAAAGGTTTCACATCAAGCTTCAATGGTATAGTATGTGTAATGATGGAAGTATCATAAGTCTTCAATTCTTCATATGTCCATGCTATAACTTTATAGTGATCTTTAAGTGCCTGAGCAATATTTTTCTTTTCTTCTCTAGTACAAACCTTCCCTATGAGTACATTCTTAGGATCTTCTTTAGTATGAAAATTGTATAACTCAAATATTCCTCTGTCACTTTGAGGTAAATCTTTCAGTCTAACTATCTGGTCAATTTCGAACAATCACTCTAAATCAATTATTCCTTTCAGAATTTCATTATCTCTGGCTTGAGTCAATTCTTCATCTTGAATTTTGTCATTAGGGCGATCTATCTCTTTGATTATTTGTGCTTCAAAAATACTAGAATTAGTAATGAATTACAATATGAGCTAGTCATCTTCAAATACTTGAAAATTAGTGACATTATCGGGGATCAAAGGCAACTGTACTAGTTCAACTGTGAATCTTTTTGGATCTGAGGTCTCTAAAGGTTCTAAAGTACTGGTAGCAGTAGCTAGAGCATTGACTCTTTGATTGAATCTTCTAAGGATATAAGTAATATTGAATGCATTGAAGTCTTTAATTAAATCCCATACTCTGTGTTGATAATTAGTTAATCTCTTATAGTTGTAAATATATTGCTTTTAGACTTGTTTAACTACGAATTCTGTATCACCAAACACTTTAAGGACTCTAAATTTCTTCTTGATTGCCATGATCAATCCATCTATAAGGTCTTCATATTCTACCACATTGTTAGTACATTGAAATTGTAATCAATATGCGGTAAGAAAAGACTTACCTTGTAGGTTGATAAGTTCGACTCCGATTCCAATTCCTTGTTTTGATTTTGATCCATCAAATTTAAGAATCCAAGCTTGATCATTTGTGGCTAATATTTTAACTTTTTTTGATATCATTGTGTAAATATTTTCAGTTTGTATGTTTTGATCTTTGTCTTTACATGTTTCTGGTTCATTTCTTTTGACATTATCATGTTCTGGATAGTATCGATTCTCAATTTTGCAAATTATTTTGAAACACATCATACAACTATTTTTTGAATATGCAACATTATGCAACCTGCACCAATCTTGCAACAACAAACTTTTTAGTGAAATTTTACTTTTACTACTCTCCTAAGCTTTTGCAATAATATTCTTCTGAAATTTATCATAACGACCATTCTCTTCTTTAGAAGAATCACAATTTGATTCAATTAAAACATCTGTTCCAGGAGTCAGTTCATTAGATTTCTTAGCATCACAAGTGCAAACTTCTTCAATTTTAACTCTCGAACTTCGTATTTGTAAACTCCTAGTTCTACATCAATATATAGAACTTCATTTTTCTTATTGTAATCTATGATCATGTATTTCATGCGTGGTTCTCTTTCAATCTAAATTTGATTAGGAACTCCTTTCCATGGTAACCACATGTGTGAGAAATCAGTAGCCATGTATCCATTCACTATTTTAGACCAATATCTACTTAGAAGCATATCATAAGTATCAGGTATCTCTACAACTTGAATGTCAATATAATATTAGATTCTAGGGTCAGAAGCTAATTGCATGTGAATGTTAGTCAACTCTCCTACTATGTTTACTTTTGTTTTATCAAGTTGCATGACTTTCTTTAAAAAACTTGTAGGGGTTAACCCTAATGTTTGACATATAGAGAGTGACATCATGTTAGTAGACGCTCTAGAGTCTACTAAGTAGTTATGAAGATTCTTACCGAATATTCTCAAAGTGAGAAAAAATTGTGGGGACTCTAATTGAATCTCGAATGCATCAAAATCTTCAATTAAATCCCATACTTTGTGTCGATAATCAGATAATCTCTTGTAGTGGAAAATATATTGCTTTCAGACTTGTTTAACTACCAATTATGAATCATCAAACGCTTTAAGGATTCTAATTTTCTTCTTGATTGCTAGGATCAAGCCATGTATAAGAGCTTCATATTCTGCCACATTGTTAGTACATTGAAATTGTAATTGATATGCAGCAAGAAAAGACTTACCTTGCGGGTTGATAAGTTTGACTCCAATTCAAAATACTTGTTTTGATTTTGATCCATCAAACTTAAGAATCCAAGCTTGATCATCTATGGCTAATATTTTAACATTTTTTGATATCATTGTGTAAATCTTTTCAGTTTGTATGTTTTTATCTTTGTCTTTACATGTTTCTCGTTCAATTCTTTTGAAATTATCATGTTATGGAAAGTATTGATTCTAAGTTTTGTGAATTATTTCTAGACACATCATACAACTATTTTCTGTATGTACAACATTATGCAACTTGCACCCCTGCAATAACAAACTTTTTAGTGAAATTTTACTTTTACTACTCTCCTGAGCTTTTGTAATAATATTCTTTTGAAATTTATAATAAGGACCATTCTCTTCTTCAGAAGAATCACAATCTGATTCGATTAAAACATTTTTTCTAGGAGTTAGTTCATTAGATTCCTTAGCATCACAAATGAAAACTTCTTCAATTTTAACTCTTGAATTTCATATTTTGTAAACTCTTGGTTCTACATCAATATATAGAACTTCCTTTTTCTTATTGTAATCTATGATCATGTATTTCATGTGTGGTTCTCTTTCAATCCGAATTTGATTAGGAACTCCTTTCCATGGTAACCACATGTGTGAGAAATCGGTAGGCATGTATCCATTCAATGTTTTAGACCAATATCTTCTTAGAAGCATACCTTAAGTATCATGTATCTCTAAAACTTGAATGCCAATATAATATTGGATTCTAGGGTTAGAAGCCAATTGCATGTGAATGTTGTTCAACTCTCCTACTATGTTTACTTCTGTCTTATCAAGTTGAGTGACTTTCTTTAAAGAACTTGCAGGGGTTAACCCTAATGTCTGACATATGGATAGCGAAAACATGTTAGTAGACGCTCTAGAGTCTACTAAGCAGTTATGAAGATTCTTACTGAATATTCTCAAAGTGAGAAAAAATGGTGGGGACTCTAATTTTCCTTTGTAAAAGGCTACTTGTGTGTTTTCTATGCGAACAATGTTCTTATGTTTTACTTTAACCTAACTATCTTTCACCTGAATGTCTTTGAATTTTTTTTCTTTAGGAAAATATTCTAAAGTGTTTAAGAAAGATTTCTTGAACATAGGTTCCTTAAGCAATTTTGATAGAGAAAGGATAATTTTAACCTTCTTAATTTATTCCACTAAATAATTAGTCAATTTTTTTTTATCAACGAATTCTATCTTTTCACCTTTTGAAGCATTTGATGAATTGTAGTGAGAGGTTACCTTGGCTAACCCAGGATTATTACTTGATTTGTCATCAGGTGGAGTGTTAAAGTTATTAGGCAGGATTGATGTAGTTAAAGGCCCATTGAATCTACATCCATTGTTAACGTTATTCCTTGTGTTGTAATTATGTCCCTTCTGATATTGTTGGAAGGCATGTATCTCATCTATTTCTTCTTGAGGCTCATTTTCATCTTGATAAGGAAAAGTATATGTTTCCAACATCATAGTTGAATTATCACTTTCATATTCATGAGCATGACTCGTAATAGCGGCAAGTGATTTGAAATGTTCATAACTTTCTAGGACTGGAGTAAAGTCATATCCTACTAGAACTAATTCATTTCCTTGAGGAGAATGAGAATCAAAATGTTCATTGTAATATGTGGTAGCAAGGAAAATGTCTGAAGCAATTTTGAATTGTGAACAATCTACTTTAGCATGAGCATTTTTGTTATGAATTCTACACCAATTATTCATTGTGAGGTCAGTTAACTTCACTTTTGATGTATACTTTTCATCAATTGAGTCAAGATTATCTAAAGGTGTTGATCTCCCCTATTATTAGGGTGTATATTCCAAGGTCTAGGTGGCCTAGGAGCACTATACATTTGATTTTGCGAGTTCTGATTATTATTCTAAGCATAGAAATTTTGATTCCTTAATTGTGTAACCTTTGTGCTTAATATTTTGAGTTGAGTAGTAACTTATTTCTTGTCTTCCTTTTCCGCTAAAATTTTAACATTTGATTTTCTTTATTTTGTGAGAAAAAAGAACTTCCATTAGGACGCAACTCTATAATAGCTGGAGCAGGGTAGGGACTAAAGCTTGACTATTTCCTAGTTGAAAGAAAGTATTTTGAGGAAATATCCCATTCTGGACCACTGTAGGATAAACATTAGGAGCCATGGGATGATCTATGGGGACTCCATTTACAATTAGGTTAGGTTAAATATTCAATCTATTTCTGCCATTCGTGGATGATCCATTTCCAAGATGTTTGATTTCTAAATTTGCACTTACGATTTCAGCATAGGCTTCTGGTAAAGTAGTGGGAGGATTTTCTCTTCGCTTCACAAACATAATAGTCAAAGGATCTAATGCTGTATAACAAACTACGATAGTAGACAAATTATTCACTACATAAGGTGCTTGTAACCTAGAATAAGTCTTTTGAAATCTATCATTAAAAGCGGTTATAGTTTTTCCCTCTAACCTTTTGATTTGAGTGAATTGAGGATATAACAAAGTAGGATTAGTCGGTGTTCTAAACCTGGCTAAAAATTGAGTTTCCATGTTTTCCCATGATCTAATAGAATTGTGAGGTAGGTTGATATACCATTGATAAACTTCATCACTCAAAGTATATGGGAACAATCTACACATGACATCTTCATGTTGAATTCTTACTCGAAAGCATGTATCCTTGAATATACTCATATATTCTTCAACATCTTTGTGAAAATAATATTTAGGACACAACTTGTTAGGATTTTTTGGTAAATCATTGTATACAACAAGAATTCCATTGCTATAGGAGGTGCTGGTGTAACAATATTTGGAATCTTCAAACTTGCACTTAAACTTCTAGAATTTTGAGGTCTAGATGATGTTTGGCCACTAAGCTCGACTAAACTCACCCAAGGATCACTAGACCGAGATCTAGTGGTTCTATGAAAATCCAATTTAAACCCTAACAAAACCAAAAATAAGAATAATAGGCCCTCCTTCTAGTGCCAGTTCCTGTTAACAACAATTTCACTCATAGAAAATAGGTCAAATAAAATCTCCATAGACAAGACCATGAAGAGCTTATCCTTCTTGAAAGATATGGAACAAAGACAACCTAAGGGGAAATTTTGCATTCACAGGACAAAGATTGGCTTTCATTCAATCCCAAGTCTCTGATAACTAGGTCATGGTTGCACTAGGGTCGCTATTGGGTAATGATGTGATATTGTTGTTAATCTAAAAGGGACTATAGTTATTTCTAGCTTTGCTAAGAATTATAAACATTTCACATAAAATTTGACTTCATTCATAGAATAACATCATGAAATCAAAAGATTCAACATAAAATTTCATGAATATCACAAATTATTTGATATCACTTAAGTAGATTTAGCATTAAGCATTCAACAATTTTATGGAAAAAAAAAAATTTCAAGAAAATTCCTTCCATTCATTTAAATTTTGGAACAATTTCAAATATTTAAACATCTATTCTAAAAAAATTATAAAAAAAAAATGAAAAACAAAAGTTTCTCCTGGTTGTTCTCCATGGATGCCCCAAAGAATTAATTAAAATAGAGAAAACCACTTTATACTTCACCAGATTGCTTCATAGCTACATATAAAATGGTGCAAGCTTTTAAAGAGAGGGTTTCATTTATGGACACTGAGTAGGTTCTATATGCACCCTTAAACGACACAACATACAATCTTGTTCAGCCGAACTTACAAAACCAACTACAAAAGATATTGAGATAGGTAGCTATCTAATAACCTTTGATATCAATTAATGTCTACGTGAATACAAAGTTTTATGCTAGAATGGTTAAAAAATAGGAAAAAAGAACAAAAATTGAAAAAAAGTTTATGATCCTCCGATATCCATAAATTATGAACTTAAAATAAAAATGAGGGAGGAGATGGCATTTTATAGAAACAAGGCCACATAAGTTCAAATTAAAAGTCTATCCAGAGAATCAAAAACAAAAAATTAAAATATGGCACATGGCATCTACCAACTGTCATCAAGAACATTCTAGAATAAGTCAAGGCTTTGACTTTGTCCACAAATACACCTTTCTTCATACTTTAACATGAACACTTTGCATTAATCGAGGCTACTAGCTTCCTTCCAAAGAACCAGAATGAAGAACACCTACCGAGACCACGATCAACCTATAAATTCAAAATTGAAACAAAGTAAACTCCATCATTGGCCTTTCGAAAATTAAGAGTGTTTTCAATCTGTTCAATCAGTGTAAAAGATGTCCAAGTAATCAACATTATTCATAACACTTCCAAATGAGCTTAATAAAAGAGAATTTAAATTGCATTTCATGTATAATAATAATATCAATGTAATGTATCAAGATTATACAAAGCATAAGTATTTCAATGACTTTTCTCATATACATATATTCAACCATACTTGGAAGAAATCAATAATTCCAATAGAAACATCTTTTCTATGCTGAGTCATAAAACTTTAATTCCTCAAATTCAATGTCACATTAGATACTTTCAAATCATACTTCTATTTCAAAGTTTCAACAAAGAATGTCAAATAAATATATACATTTACAATGGGGCTTCACAAGCCAATCCAGAATAATACACAAGTACATCAACAGCAAATAAAACTTGGAACCACCAACCGCAATGACACCATCAGTCTTCTTGCGAGCTGGGGCCAAGAATGTGATTCAGGCACCTTTTCCACCCAACCACGAAGTCCATGACTTCCCCGGGTTCCTTCCTAACTCGAAGGAATCCCCGGCCCTGCATAAAGGAGCCTAGCAACCCGAAACAGTAAAACAAGAGGGAACTCTCGATGCGTGCCTGTTGCCTATATGCATTTCTAACATGAGAAATAAATACATTTCTTGCAACATGAGGTGGCAGAGACTCAAATACATATAAGTTTCTAGGCTTTTAAAACAAACCCATCTATTTCAATGGTACAAGTGCTTGGCCAAGCATAAATAATACAAGTAAATGGTAGTTTAGAAAAGGTAATACTACCGTCTCTGTTGGTCCACCTTCGGCACCCTGTCCCGGAAGTTACCACAAGTAAAGTATGAATAAATACCAAAGCATAAAGTTATGCTTTTTCTTACATGTTTCAAACATTCAATTAATTCTAAAAGAATTTCAAATGTGAATTTCAGAACATCCTTTGAAAGAAAAATTGTAAATTCAGTAGTAAGATTTCGTTTACTCTTTTGTAAGTAATCCTTTTCTGATTTGGATAAAGGCTCTGTTTTTAAAGAAGAACATGTATGTCTTAATACTTTTCAGTGCACTATTAGAAAGAAAGATTTAATCAATTTGTTTGAATGGAACAGTGTTTTCTGATTTCAGTATGTACTTCTATTCTTTCCAAGTTCAGGCTGACTGATAGTGTAATTCCCAATTTATATACAGGTTTCAGAGTAATAATAATATACTGAAATAGTGCAATTTATTCAGAAATTCAAAGGTTTGAAAGATAATCTTGCATTCAAATTTTATGTTGTATTCCTTTACTCAGGATTGTACTTCTGTATGTAAGTATATGTCAAAGTAATCAAGATGATTTCCAGTTTACATGGTTTCTCGAGGATAGTGCATTCTTGTTCGAGTTTAACACACGAGATATTTGTGGCCAATATATTTAAAGGAGATCATATCATTTTACGGAAATGGTTTTCCTATTCAAACTTGCATTTTGAGTATGTATATATATGGATATATATATATATATATATATAAAATAAGTATATATATATATATGTAAAAGTCATAAAGGGTGAGTGTAATTTTTGAAGAAAGAAATCTTGATTTTTATAAGCTGATTCATAATTTCACTAGGTATTACACTCGAGAATATAAACATTTCTGAGGGTTTCTTGCATTATTTTTTAATGGAGATCATATCACTTTCTGGAAATGAGTTTTCTTGTTTCAACTTGCATTTCGGTATATATGTATGGATATATTTATATATATATAAAAATTCATATACTGGTGAGTGTAAATTTTAAAGAAGAAATACTGATTTTTATAACTTTCACAAGTTCTCGACATGCACATAGAGATATAGGCATTTTTAGGGTTTCTCTTGGCGTTGAGCAACATAAGGGGTAGGAAGCCCTTGCCCCTCCCATGGGGAGGGGGCGGGTTGTGAGGGGCTCATGCCTCCTCCACAGGCCGCGGCCTGTGGAGGGCGCGAGCCTCCCATAGTGCCGCGTCCTTCCCATGGGGAGGACAAGGGATTAAATCCCTTCCTTATTCCTATGGATAAAAATTTCAAAACTCAAAATAAAGACATTTCGTCCAGTATATCTGCATTCGAATTTATCTCAAAGGCATTTTGAATTTATTTCAGATGACAGAGTTTTTATGCAGAAATTATATGCATATATATTTCCAGTTATAATTGAGAGCAGTTTAATAAATTGCAGCTTTTACTTCAACAGAATGTAACCCTAATCTGGAAGAAAAGATTGGGTATTCTATATTGCAACAATGAGAAGTAAACTATTACCCAGTTTCAGAAATAAAATTGGAAAAGATTTCTCAGTTATCTATAATCATTTCATGGAATGATGCATTTCATTTCTTCAATTTCCTTACTGCAATTTTAAATTAAATGAATGCAAAGCATAAAAGAACCTGGCAATTTTCCTCCAGTGTAGATGCCCCAGTAATACCTTCTTGTCGCCATCTTTCCAGAGCTCTCGGATGTGTTTGAATGAATGTTCTCTTTTCTCTCTTAAAGCTTTATTCCTCTTTTCGAGGATCATGCAGAGTATTTCCATATGACAGATAAATTCTCATGCAAATTCTAAATATTGCCACATGCCAACAGCATTGTTGGTTTTAAGGAAAAATTTCCAGAGCCCAAAGTTCTCTCGGGCTGTTCATTCCTCTTTATTTTGAAAAAAAGAATAACCATATGCAAACAGAAATATCTCCCCTTTATACAAACCAATTATTTCATTATATGCAAACATAATATTTTTACTTTATTATTTGTTTTGTTTTATTTTTTTAATTTCCTATATATTATATTTCTTTTAAAATTAGATTTTTCCTTTTTATTGCATAAAAATAAATGGGATAAATTAAAATAGAATAAACCATATTCTTTTCACAATTTCTATGGTTAATTAAACTATATTTTTAATTTTTCTATGCTAATCGATTTCAAACAATCACATTAAAAACATACATGACCTAATGCAGCTACATGATTTTAAGTGGTGTGTGCGTAATCGAGAGCTTCTCCTCTTTTACCCTGTCGGGAAGCTAACCTTCTTTTCCTCAATCACACTCTTGGCCTTCGATCACCTACAACTCAAATGCACTCAGGCGTGCAAAAATGAAAGTGTATTAGTAACCAATATAGAAATATAAATTTAAACAATAATTAAATCAACATTCCTATTTTGTATATAAAATGCACTCATAATTCTGAAAGAAAACAATTATTTTTCTACATTTCCATACACCAAAGCATTGTAGTATATTATATTGCTCTAACACGTATCATAATTTTATATTAAATCCCACAAAGTCATGGTCAAACAGCATCAAAGTAAGTCATGGTCAAAATAGCATCAAAGTAAGTCATGGTCAAAATAGCATCAAAGTATGAGACGTGACATCCTTCCCCACTTGGGAAGAGACATCGTCTCGATGTCTAAAAGAAAATCCACACAATAGAGTTTGAAGTATCAGTGTATCATAGTCACAATATGCATAAAAAGAAAAGTAAGCTATAACCTCAAATGAGGAAAAGATCTGTTAATGTCATCTGTATTTTCCTAGGTGGTATTATCCATCGAATATTGGTCCCACTGGACCCTGTACTCCACAATATCATGGTTCCACAACTTAACGTTGCGCCTCCCAGAATCCTGGTGGGCTCCGCTAGCACCACCCCTGAATCCTGCTAAGTGTGCCAGTCATGCACACCACACATATGGTATTACTACCATTCAATTATATCCAAGTAACAAATAGCTCTTGCACCAGAGCTTACAAGAATAACATCACATCCTTCGAGCTTAAGAATTTATTCACTCTCATTAGTATAAGTATAGAGAAAATTTCTCGTTCAAGCATAAATATCAGTGTAGTTAAGGAAACAATTTTCTATGCTATGAGTACAAACACCCATACAGAAGTGTCATTGCACAAAGCATGAGAAGTGCATTATTGCACAAGCACCATTCTCATATAATACACATGTAAGTACCTTTACTAAAAGAAAAACAATCAGGCATACATGATCCACCCTATCAATCATTCATACCTTGTCTGCAAGACAAAACTTATCTAAACATCCTTACCATTGAAGGCCCCTTAAGGCATCTCAACTTTTTGTTCTTCAAAAATCTCGTGGATTCTACAAGACCCATATCCTCAATCATCAACTTTCCCAAAGTCTAGTACCATAATGAACATTCTTTCCTTTAAAACATCCCTTCTTAGGTTTCCTGCCTTCGAGAAGGCTCAACCAAGATTATCTATTATTATCCAATTTATTTACTTCACATATAAATTACAAATAGAAAAACAACTGCAAAGGTGCTCCAACGAGGTCCAAACTAACCATCGTGCACACCGACTATACTGAGACTAGGTCACTTGCAATCCATTCCTTTGACAATTCTGATTTTTGAACTTTCTCTTCTTATATTTAGTGCCCTTTATCTTCCTTTGAATTATACTTCATTTATTTCATCTTTTACATCTTACTTATTATTTATTCCTTAATCAATCCTTATTTTACTTCCATTACCAACTATTGGTTTCTTCTAGTTTAGAATACCTTTATGTAACTTCCTTATCCATTTTTAGTTCTACAACACTTTTATTATCCCCCTTTTTTTTTTTTTAATAATACATTCTATATATCAAACTTCAATCAACATTTCCAATCTTACCTTTTTCTTCTCATTCCACGCTATTCTTCTTGTCTCAAGGGTTTCTCCTTCCTTTCAACTTCCATTACTATTATATTGTCATTTTAGTCTTTCATTCTTCCATTCAAACTTTATGTTACCACAACATCTTACATTTTATTAATTAATACATAGCTATGAGGAATTTCCATTCCTATGCCCTTATCCATCCTAAAATATCTTCTTATGATCTAACAATACATGTTGCCAAAGTGTTTCTTTGCTCTACCCTTTCACCACCTGCAACACCTCCCTACTTTCCATTTGTGTTCCATTACATCCACCTTAATTGAAGCTTACTACACAACCACTTTGCTTTCTCAACTAACATCCTCCTACCACTACCTATTATATCATCATACCAAAACAAGTTTTTCTCAAAACTCAAGGGATATACTTAGGAATCAATCCATAAAGCATGTTCTCAAATTTCCTTTGTACTATCTAGACACGGTGTCCTCTCATATAGTAATACCAACAAGATATACAAAAATAATAGGCCCATAGCAACACCAGTGTTCAAAACTTTCCTATTATTTCAAAATTAAATACTTGTATCAGACAGCGTATTAAGGAATTCAATCTATCGTAATTCTATCAACATACATACCAGGAACTGAAGCACTCTCTGTATTATACCCCCTCATACAATCTATCAGAGGTCCATCATGGACATGATAGAGCACATAACATGAAACTTGACCATCAATTTAAAACATTCAAGCATAGCCACCATTTAGAAAAATTAAATCAAATCCAAGGAAAAGAAAAGTCGATTTCAACAATAAGGCATAAAATGTGCACCATTTCAACAATAATTCACACATGACCATAATGGTCGCAAGATAAATAAGTATCAAAAATTTGATGGCTATAATTACTCATGCCCATAAATAAAAATTCAACTTTGGCCTACACGCCATTCAATAAATTGAACAAAAACAATAAAATAAATAAGTAAATAAATAAATAAGATATCAATTTTTTTCCAAGTTACATAACATATGAACTGTGTGACTAACTCTAGTCATCAGAGAGGGAGTACAATACCCAACCATACTTAGGTTTCAAAATCCGAAGTAAGTAAGAGAGCACATTCAATCATGGAGTACAGTGAGTCATCTAAGACCCAGTCACACAAAACAAGAGATTCATTCTACTTCATCATCCAACATCGTTGAAGATGCCAAACAACAAAATTGCATTCCTTTCAAGGAACTTCAATCGCTACGTAATGACACACATGGTCAAACACTAGCGAACTTCCACAACCCATGGTATCCAAATGCTTCATTCACAATGAAAAGCAATTACCAATTCCCACTTTATAGATATACACCATTCATATGGATAACACATTACTACAACATTCACACATTAATTACCTGAAGTTCTCATTCGCACAAATAAATATGCCAAAACACACACACACGGGATATGAAAACAAAAATTATTCAAGTGTGTCACTCACACAAGGTAAGTATACCATCTCTAACATAATATGAAGAACAAGCTTGAGTGCTTTACTCGCACTAACCATAGACAATCATAAGTGCATTACTCGCACATTATACATGTATATATATGCAAAGTGCCTAACTCACACGATGCATTACTCACACATTGTACATGTATATATGCAAAGTTCCTACTCACACGATGCATTACTCACACCAAATATAAATCAAACAGGAGTGCATTACTCACACATTATACATGTATATATGCAAAGTGCCTAACTCACACGATGCATTCCTCACACCAAATATAAATCACACAAGAGTGCATTACTCGCACAATATATGCAAAGTGCATATTCGTAAATATATCATTTATATAAATCCAGCATATAGGACTCATAAGGTCTCACAAGATCAAAACTCATGCCCTGTCAATAAGCCTGACAATGATAACTTATCTGAACAAAATTTTTCTCCTAGGACCATATCGAAGAATCCTAAGGAGGCTTAACTTGCATTTACTAAAGATCGCAAGGATCATACACACATCCCGATTAGGAAAGAACAAACATCACCTAAAAATCAGCTTACTCATAATCAAATACCTTTACCATTGCAGACATCCTTCTTGGATTCTCTTCTTCCTTAAAGCATCATCTAATCATTAATGGTCATAGGTGATTGTTCTTTCTACTTGTCTTAATATATGCATATTTTATTTTTACCTCTAGTAACCTTGTAACTTAACCTTTTAGATCATAGTCATTCACCCTTTATGTCCTCAAAGAGACCTCTTTTCTCAATATTTCTCTATCACTTCACAGGTTGTCATCATGTCTTAGCCATCTTGGCTCAGATATATCCATCACAATATCTCAACCCTTTTTAAAGGTACAATCCCCAATCCTTGCTTCGACCATGACATTTTCCTACTAAGGATTCTTTTGAAAATGCCACTAAACTGATGAGTACTCTCAACTAATATAGTCATACCATGTCTAATCTTCTTGGTTCTCAACTTAAACATCCAAGACTCATTGAGGTTCCAACCCATCAAAGAAATCTTCGACCCAAGATAGGGTGTTAATTCACTCGATGCTCTTAGAAATTTAGGTCATCAACAGGTTCACATTGCAACCTATAGCGTAGAAGTCTTAAGGTCCGAGTGTTGAACCTATGGCTCTGATACCAAGATGTAGCGCTCCGAAAATTAAAAGTAAAGACATTTTCAATCATTCAATCTATTTCAAAAAAAGTTTTCCAGTAATTAATATTATTCATAAAACTTCCAAAATGAGCTCAATAAAAGAGAATTTAAATTGCATTTCATGTATAATAATAATATCAATTTATCAAGATTATACAAAGCATAAGTATTTCAATGACTTTTCTCATATACATATATTCAACCATACTTGGAAGAAATCAACAATTCCAATAGGAACATCTTTTCTATGCTAAGTCATAAAACTTTAATTCCTCAGATCAATGTTACATTAGATACTTTCAAATCATACTTCTAATCCAAAGTTTCAACAAAGAATGTCAAATACATATACATTTACAATGGGCTTCACAAGCCAATCCTGAATAATACACAAGTACATCAATAGCAAATAAAACTCGTAACCACCAACAGCCGTGACACCATCGGTCTGCTTGCGAGCTGGGGCCAAGAGTGTGATTTAGGCGCCTTTTCCGCCCAACCACGAAGTACATGACTTCCCCGGGTTCCTTCCTAACTCGAAGGAATCCCCGGCCCTGCATAAAGGAGCCTAGCAACCCGAAACAGTAAAACAGGAGGGAACTCTCGATGCGTGCCTGGTGCCTATATGCATTTCTAACATGAGAAATAAACACATTTCTTGCAACAGGAGGTGGCAGAGACTCAAATACATATAAGTTTCTAGGCTTTTAAAACAAACCCATCTATTTCAATGGTACAAGTGCTTGGCCAAGCATAAATAATACAAGTAAATGGTAGTTTAGAAAAGGTAATACTACCGTCTCTGTTGGTCCACCTTCGGCACCCTGTCCCGGAAGTTACCACAAGTAAAGTATGAATAAATACCAAAGCAGAAAGTTATGCTTTTTCTTACATGTTTCAAACATTCAATTAATTCTAAAAGAATTTCAAATGTGAATTTCAGAACATCCTTTGAAAGAAAAATTGTAAATTCAGTAGTAAGATTTCGTTTACTCTTTTGTAAGTAATCCTTTTCTGATTTGGATAAAGGCTCTATTTTTAAAGAAGAACATGGATGTCTTAATACTTTTCAGTGCACTATTAGAAAGAAAGATTTAATCAATTTGTTTGAATGAAACAGTGTTTTCTGATTTCAGTATGTACTTCTATTCTTTCCAAGTTCAGGCTGACTGATAGTGTAATTCCCAATTTTAATACAGGTTTCAGAGTATTAATAATATACTGAAACAGTGCAATTTATTCAGAAATTCAGAGGGTTGAAAGATAATCTTGCATTCAAATTTTATGTTGTATTCCTTTACTCAGGATTGTATTTTTGTATGTAAGTATATGTCAAAGTAATCAAGATGATTTCCAGTTTACATGGTTTCTCAGAGACATTTTTGTTCTTGTTCCAGGTTTAACATTTCAAAGATACAGAGTTCATACTACTTTCTGGAAATGGTTTTCCTATTTCAACTTGCATTTTGGCACGTATATGCATG
>VDFB02391222.1:0-18102 GCA_007258455.2 Sequoia sempervirens
TGATGCATTGTAGATGGTCGTGCATTTGGTAGTTAGCATAACGGGAAAAGAAAAACGGGGTTGCAAATAGGAGGGCCCCACACTAAGCATCAAAGCTTAGTGTGTGACATTTAAGCCCAGCCGATTATAGCAACAACTTTAATTAAAAATATATATCTACTGAATACTTCAGCCAAATGGCATCAACACAAATGTAGAGAAAAATAAAAGATAGCAATAATTATAATATTTATAAGGAGAAGTTGTTTATTAAATAAAATAATCTTTTTGAAAAATTCTAAGATTACCATATAAGGAGGATTAACCAATTAATTAAATAACAAGAAGTTTAAAATAGTAATAATTACCATATTTTTTTAGTATAATTTCTTGAAGAAAGAAAATTTGTAGATTTAAAAAAAGGAGTATATTGTTTAAAACTAATAAGTAAAAAATTATGTACAAAGATTTTACAAAAGATCAATTAAGAGAAGAGATAAAGATCAATTTCTCATTAAATTCAATGCAAAGAATACTTCTAAACCTTATTATCCATACACTCAATACCAATTTTATATGCTGTGCCATTACATGCAAAAGGGAACCATACACAGATTTTTCTAAAACTTGTTTCTTAGATTGTCCAACTTTTGTAAGCTCAACTTCCAAAAGAGAATTTACAATAATACCATGTTATATTTCCAAAAAAAAATTAAAAAATTAAAATATATATACACATTCAAATGTGTAATGAAGAGAATTACTATCTTTTCCAAGGAAGTTGCCAACAAAGAGGTCATCAATCAAGCCCTTGCATGCCCGGACAGTTATGTTTAAATTGCCTGCTTCTTGCCCTAATCTGTATAAGTAATATTTCCCTTCGTTGTTTTTAGTGTCCCATGAAGATTGACTCAAATTTTATAAAGTTCAGAGAATTCACAGAAGAACATATTCAATGAGACCCCATTATCTTAAAAGAAAAAGGAAAAAAAATTCCCAACAATAAACATGTAGCTGGCTTTAACTTGTCCATTCTCACATTCTAACATTGGTATTATCATTATATTGTGGAAGTGGTGCTCCAAAATGCATTTAAAGATTTGAAATTTTTTATCAATTGAAGGGAAAATACAACTAGTAGAATCTACAAAATCAAAAGAATATTATAATACATTTTATAAACTTTTAAGATATAAATTACAAGACAATTATTAGGAATGAAATAGAAACTACCCAAGAGAGTAATTCTTCCACCTCTTCATAAAATAAGATGAAGAAACTTCTACCCCATTTACATTCCAAAAGGAAAAGAATTCACATAAAACTTGAAATCTTTAGAGTTTCGATGGTCCTATGAATTATCAAGAACTAAGAAAATACTTATGCTTGATATGTGATGTCTCTTATCTTGAATCCCCAGCAATTCAGTGTTCCATTTTTTCTCCCTAAAATCAAACCTCTCATAAAATCATATATAAATTGAGTTGCTATTGGTATTGATATTGATATTGATATGCATGAGGCCCAAGAAAACATTTAACTAATTAAGGCACTCCAAAAACATATAACTAACCGAAATTTATGCAATAAAGCTTATTTTTCTGCTCTTTATTATCTTATATTTTTATGAGAATTATTTTCACATCCAAGATTTAATCTTATACTTTTATGTACAAGCATTCGGCCTTGGCCTAATTAAACTTAAAATATTAAATTATAATGTTTAATCATTGCAACATACCAAACATTTCGGTTGTAAAATTCAAATGTTATATTCATTTCGGTTGTTTTAGTTTATTGTAGATTGTTGTGGTTTTCATAGCCAATAAAATTTTGAATAATTAGTTTTTTTATTATAGTTTTGTGGGGAAAAATGTCCTAAAAAAACTGTGATAAAAAAGTTTATAGTTAGCATTCCTAAAAATCCGCCTTTATCAGTTCAAATTTTTTAGCCAATAAAATTGAAGAAAAATAATTTTCAAAATTTTAAAAGTTAAAAATCGTGCATTTAACTTTAACAAAATTAAAATATAATGTATTAAATTTAAAATGTAATGTATGAAAAATAAAATTATAAATTGATTGGCTGCAAACAAAACATTTAATCACTAGTTTTTGATATTAGGGGAAAAGCAGATTTTGAAGGGATCTGCAACCCTTTACAACCAGAAAAGCCAGACTGCAAAAAAGGACAGCCTGCAGCCACCAAAAAGCTGGCTCCCAAGCCAAGAACATCATGTTTTACATTTAGAGTTAATCTTGTGGGAACGAAGCGTCATTTCTAGAGAAGGCCCGGATGCTTTTGATTTTTTACTCGTGACTGTAGTCCAACCTTCTTCCACTTGTGCTGCCTTTTCCTGCCAAGCCAACACATCACAATCCTGGGTTTGATCATTTGCAGCCCTGGGCGAAACATCCTTGACCAGGCATGCAGACTGGATCTTATCCGAAGAGCAGGCCGAAAGAGAAATTGAAGCCCCTCCACCAGAAAAGGCAGACGGAGACTTAGACCGAGGTTCAATGTGAGAGGAAGAATCAACCCCTCCCGAAGGACAAGCCGAAGGAGCGGCTCCTAATTTCTGTGATTCAGAAGCAACCGCCTCTGAGAAACTCTTTTTTTCTTCAGATTTCTTCTCAACAGTATAATGATGTTGAGCAGCTCCAATCCACCAGTTTGCCTTTTTTATTTTTTTCTCAAAACCACAATGAGCAGCAGCATGTCCAGTCTTAAAGCATCTTCTACAACGGAAAGGTAATCCCTCATAGTCCAGAGATTGAACCCAATTCCCCTTGGAGGATTCTAACGAAACCTCAGCAGGCAATCCATTTGACACATCAATTTCCACAAGTATTCGGGCAAAGGTGGAATGAAAGATATCAGAAGATGCATTGTCAACATACAAAAAATCCCCAAGAGCTTCCCCAACCGACTCGAGAAGAGAATCATTCCAGAGGTGGAGGGGAAGATTAGGCAAGCGAACCCAGATCGGGATTTTACTAAAGGTTTCAGATGCTGGATTAAAATTTGAATGCCAGGGTTTGATCATCAGCAGATATTGATCCCCCCAGCTAAAAAAATGATCACATAATATAGTTTTTCTGTCTTGGCTATTGTCAAATTTAACAATAAAGAATCCCTAGTTAACAAACGGGTCTACTATAATTCCTAGCAGGAACTAAAAATAATATTATCAACACCATAGGTATCAAGTCCAATAATATTGCTTATATACGTAGATTAGTTTTGTTCGTAAACGTGGTAATGCAACAATTTTGTAACCGTTTTTAAGTTTATTTCATTATGTATAAACCATATATGATGTTGGTGGCGCTTAAACAGGAGATTATTTGGAAAATAGCCTGGGTGGAGTGTTGTGAACGACACAAATAAATCTCTTATGAAACTGCTTAGTAACTTATTTAGAAGGGTGAATCTTGTAGATAATTCTTTATACTTCTTTTGCATAGAGAATAGGGGATAGTCGATATTAGTCTAATCATCATTTTTAATTAAGGGGAACTCCTTTTTAGAGAGACAATTCAAGCTAGAGGTACTATAAGCAACACGAGTTAGGAGGAGCTTTAGTTCTGTATAATGTTTCTAAGCAGGTAAGTGAATTTTGTTCCCTATTATGCTGTTAGAAATGCATGTAAATCTTGTTGTTGTTTACATGTTTCTAAGTTTGTCTTTTATGTGACCACTTTGTTGGATAAGGAGAGGTGTTGTAAGCAACACGAGTTAGGAGGAGCTTCAGTTCTATAGAACATTTCTGAGCTTCAGTTCAAATTTTTCCATAAATCACATCAAATAACGAGCGTACTTTTTCACTTTTCCGTAGCCTAAATTTCTGGTGGAGTTCTTATTCGGAAGGAGCGATTTGTTTGATTCTCAGGTTGGCAGTTTCTTGTTAATCCTTTGACCTTAGGAGCTCTGTTTCAATGTCTAATACTCAAATCTTTATATACTGATTTCGTTGCGCTTTCTTGAATTTGGGGTTTTGTACACCTTGCTTTAATGCCGGTAAAGTTCTCTTTAACACTCTGGCATTCACCCATTTTACTTATATTACAGTTCATAAAACTTGCATTTGTATTCTACTAATTTAAAGAAAGAATTTAGAAAGAAATTCCTGCATAAAGAGTTTGAAATTGGTGTTTGTGAATATTTAAGCCATCAACTATAATGCGACTTCTTATTATTGTGTAAGGTATAGAGTTAGAAAAATTCTGAAGTCACCTGCCCTGTTCAAATTTCACTTTCCCCTCCCCGTTTACAAATGCCTACATTATTACTTGCCACATTTGTAAATAAAGTTCTTTGGCTTTTGGCCGTAAAATCACAACAAACGAGCGTACTTTTCTTTCGTAGCCTAAATTTCTGGTGGAGTTTCTTATTCAGAAGGAGCGATTTGTTTGATTCGAATATGGCAACACTAGAATGTGGCTGGGGAATTTTATTCATGACTAGAAATAAAATTCATGTTATTTCAAGGAGATTCACATTATTGGAGAGGAATCGCAAGCAGGGCTTAAATTTGACTGATCGACTTTGCCTGTCCAACAATCTTTTAAATGACGGTTATCTATTCAAAGGTGCCCTTAAAACATTGCATGATATACCTTAGTGTAGAGTAAGAGTATATATAAATCATATATATATCATTATAATTCTATATAAATTTTGACAATCTATACAAAATCTCTCCTTTCATCTGATACGATCTTAAGAAATTTTGATTGTATTTTACTGCAAAAATCTCTAAATACAGTCATGCATTATCAAATTTAAGCCCTGCACGCAAGCTTTCAAAGAAACAGAACAACTATTACTTCTCTGATGAAAAGAGACATCCTAAAACTTACGGAGAGATTTACATTAAGGTATTATTGCTTTTCTGTAACTTTCTCTCATGGCCGAGTTTACTTCTTTGTTGTTTTTCTATTTTAGTATTCCAAATGTTAATAAGACATGATAGTGTTATTCGCATATCATTGTCTGATTAGTTGAAATGGGATTAAACGATTTTAATCAGAGGTCTATGGGGCCACAAATCTTACAGCTGTTTCAACCACTGAAAGGCGCTGGAAATTAGGAGAAAGATGTTTTGTTATGAAGTTTGGCACTTCTATTGATTTCTGGTCATATTTTTGCCTGGAATTCAGGACAAACATGTTTTGTTATGAAGTTTGGCTCTCCTCCTGTTGATTTCTGATCATATATTTTCCCGAAATTTAGGCCAAAGATGTTTTGCTATGAAGTCTGGCTCTTCTTTGATTGATTTATGATTATAATTTTTTCTGGAATTTAGGATACATATATGTTTTGCTATGTAGTTTGGTTCTTCTTCTATTGATTTGGATCATAAATTTTCCTAGATTCTTTACGAAGTCCACTTTTATGGTCTCTGCATACTTGACCACAGTGCTGAGCATTGCATGATGGAATGTTTCATCTGTTACTGTCACACATATGGTAGAGAAGATACATCTTCTCTCTTCTAGCATAAGGAAAAATTACAACCTGAGAAATGTTTTAACAAGTAGGCTAATCAAATATAGCATATGATGCCCTGCCTGCTTTGCATCCTGTGCATCTGGTAGCTAGCATCTGATAGTGTGGCATATAAACCAAGCCTATTCTAGCATCTCATAGTGTGGCATATAAACCAAGGCCATTCTAGCATCAGATAGAGTTGTTTATTAACCAAGTCCATTGTAGCATTTCAGTGAGCAGTATATAAACCAAATCCATTCTTGCATCTCATGGACCTTAGTTGTTTGTGTCCATTCTAGCATCTCATGGACCTCAAGGAGAAATGTTTTGTGGATGCAGTGCATTTAATTCCTCTGTCATTTGTGATTCAGAAACATTTTAAAATTATTCAATCAGGATTTCTTTTTATTAGGATAGATGTTTCTTGGAATGAAAAAAGCAGCTTGATACTTTGACAAAGCAGCTTTATTATAGATATCCATAGGGATAGACGGTACAAATATAGTAGAATGATAAAGATAGATTCAACAGAAGAAAATAAGGATGAGAGTAATGAAAGCTATGCTTATTTACGAGTGTATTTATTTTAGAAATTGATGCAAACTTCATGTAAGATGATCAAATGTAATTATTTAGGATGCCAGATGTTTGAATAAAGTTGTATTTTAACCAAAAATGTTTAATTCAAATATCAATAATTTACAAGAAATGTCTGCATAAAAGATTTTGAAAATCATTGTTTGGGGTCACACTATTTGATTTTTTCCCTCTATCAAGCTATCTTTGATGCAGTGTTGGATATGTTTGAGCTGCATTTTGTTGTGGGGTAGGATTTTAATGTATTTTGTTCTTGGACTGCATTTTGATGTGTTATGCAATGCATTCTTAAGATTCAAGCTTTTATCAATATTTCCCTATGTTATGAAAATTAAACTATTCGAGGTAAGCTCGAGCGGCATTTTAGTGCAAAGGTAAGTTTGGGATGTGTTTTAGTATAGGGTAATCCTGGGCTACGATTTGGTGTTGGGGGAGCCTCTTGGGTCAATTTTAAAGATGTAAGCCGCATTTTGAAAATTTAAATCTGTCAAGCAATCTTGCCCCACTTTCATAAGAGTTAAACTTTGTCACTTAATGTACCCACAAAATCTCACCTGCACCGAATTCTCATATTAGACCTTATTCATGTAATGTACCCCAGCCACATTTCAGTGCTACCCATATTCGAATGTTTATGTATTGTCTTACTGGGTCAGTAGGAAAATCTAAACCTCAATCACACTCTTTTGAGTCTGCACTTATTATCACACACCAATCCTTAGCTTATCTGTTGTTTTTCCACATTAGCATAGGGCACATATACAGAACACCATGTTTGAACTTGAGTTATTTTTGGTTGTTTTCACAGCATTTGCTTGAACTCAAGTTCAAGCAATAACTCAAGTTCAAACAATATCCAGACAAAAAAAATTTGAACCAACCTATACTGATTAGTCATAACAATGAGCTATCTAATTTATTGAAAACAATCTGATTGAACCAATGGAAAATGAAAATTTGCATTGTTCATTGCTTCAATTGGAATATTTAATAAAAAATATGCCTTTGCACAATGTAAACAAGTGCTGAAGTTTGATGGTTGGTACCTAGCAGAATGATGATATTGATGGTTGACCAAATCCTTTTCATTCCTCATTTTTACTCTTCTCTTTGCTCTTTCCTTATTGCAAATGGAAACTGAAACAGATTTAAGGGTTGCATTAGGTTGGGGGTCTTGGTTTTACTATTAGGTTCTATGTTTTATTTTTTAATTTATATTAAAGTTTTAAAAAATGTTTTCTTAAAACATGAGTTTGAGAGTTCGCATAGGCATGTTAATTTCCATTTAACCATTAAGAGATGCCTTGACATTTATATAATAATTATATTATAATGTAATATAATTATTATATTAAATTACTCAAACATTACTCAATTTATATGTCCATTTTGTTAGCATTCTTGCACTTAATTAATTGTAAGCTTGAAATAAAAAGAATGATCAAATCCAATGTTAGATAATTTGAGGTCAAGGCTCCCTATGGATTTAGTTCTTTCCAAAACTCAACAAAATGTTTTGTTTCTCCATAGTAGATGAAAGTTCTCTTCAAAAAAGAGTAATTGATTAAGATGTATCAATCTTTGTCAAGAGACATGAAATTGCAATCCATTGTTTTGACAATGGATGGCATTCTTTTATTGGTGGAGCGGGCCTTTTTACCTAAATAAAATAATTGTTCAAGAGAATGTTCAAAATTTAGCGTGCAAGGATGCTTTTAATTCATCATAGATTTCAAAATAAATTCAAATTTTATACCCAATAATTTTTGTGAGTACCACTAACAACAACACAGAATGCCAATTACTATTATCTTGTGTTTTTTATAAATGTTGGATGGTAAATGCTCCAACCACACTATTACGCATCAAATCGATTTATTCTAAAAGTATAATACAAATAAACTTTCCTTTCATTTGGTTACCAAACTTTTCATTGGATGTCTTTTTTTGAGGTGATGGAGTATCCCTTGCAGCCACTGAAATCTTGTCTTCAAAATTGTTAATGTTGTACATAAAGAAGAAAGGAGCCAACTTTTGACATCTCCATTATCAATATTGTCTTTGTAACCATCATTCTAGTAGGTGGTGGTTATGAAGAAAATACTAATAAAGGAGATGTACAATGAAAGGGAAACCCAGAGCTTCCATTTCAGATGTATCCACTGTTTCATCATCAAAGTGGGGGGATCTATGCCATGCCAAATATGCCACTCGACAGCAGTGTTAGCATCCTTATTCCCTTGACCTATAAGATGCCCATGTAAGTAATCTTTTCATTTTAGATTTTCTCTGCCTTCGCCTTCAATTCATGTGTAGAGCAATATTTGTGATTAAGACTGCATGTTAAACGAAATGAAGTTGTGTTGGAGTGTCGACCAAGGGGAGTTCACTCTAGCGATCACGTGAAGCATGGCCAAACTCTAAATCTTCACACTCGGGATTTTGTTGTTAGGAGAGAGAGAATGATGGGAGTCTTGTTTAGTTAGGAGAGTTTAGATTATTAACAAAAATGTAAATGATACATATTGTTACCTCTTATTGTTGGTTGTCTATCAACTCTCACTATATATTGAACTTTTTCAAAATATTATTCAATGTTCATTTTTTATATTCTTTCATCATTCTACATTGTTTGATTGAAATATGAAAAGCCACTTCTCACTTGACATAGAGAAAGATCTTGATCATGTTAATTTCTTTCATCATTGTTAAGACCAAATGATCATGTTAATTGTCTACACGCATTGAATTGCAGAGGATTTTTGTCACTTGTAATACTAATGTGAAACCTTCTATTCCATACATGGTACGAACTAAACAAACTACTTGTAAGTCGGTAGCAGGGAATGCCCACTATTTATAGTGTAAGAAGGAGTGAGAAGCGTTAACCAAGTTGTAGAGGGGAAGAATGTTGAGGGTGAAGGCTGGTTGAAGGACAACGAGACCTTTTCCCATGCTATGGAAAGGATTCGTGATGTGAAGGCGGAAATAAAGTGGTCCAAGAAAGCAGCTGCTAGCATCCAAGCTGACTTGGACAGGAAACTGCCTCAAACCCATCATATACCTAGTGAAGGCAATAGTAATATTCCAATGAAGAGACAAAAGAATGATGAGGAGCACCTACGTGTGTGATCTCCTCCTAAAATAATTGTAATAAGTTCTAATGAATCTGAGGATTATACACCTCTAACACCCTAAATAAAGTGGAATCTTATATATATGTATACAAATGTTGCCCATAAGATTTAAGCTTTTACTAATTTGTCCCTATGTTCTGAAGATTAAACTATTCAGGGTAAGCTTGAGCGACATTTTAGTGCAAAGGTAAGCTTGGGATGCGTTTTAGTGTAGGGTAATCCTAGGCTGCGATTTGGTGTTGGGGAGCCTCTTGGATCAATTTTAAAGATGTAGGCCACATTTTGAAAAGTTAAATCTGTCAAGCGATCTTGCCCCACTTTCATAAGAGTTAAACTTTGTCACTTAATGTACCCACAAAATCTCACCTGCACCGAATTCTCATATTAGACCTTATTCATGTAATGTACCCCAGCCACATTTCAGTGCTACCCATATTCGAATGTTTATGTATTGTCTTACTGGGTCAGTAGGAAAATCTAAACCTCAATCACACTCTTTTGAGTCTGCACTTATTATCACACACCAATCCTTAGCTTATCTGTTGTTTTTCCACATTAGCATAGGGCACATATACAGAACACCATGTTTGAACTTGAGTTATTTTTGGTTGTTTTCACAGCATTTGCTTGAACTCAAGTTCAAGCAATAACTCAAGTTCAAACAATATCCAGACAAAAAAAATTTGAACCAACCTATACTGATTAGTCATAACAATGAGCTATCTAATTTATTGAAAACAATCTGATTGAACCAATGGAAAATGAAAATTTCCATTGTTCATTGCTTCAATTGGAATATTTAATAAAAAATATGCTCTTTGCACAATGTAAGTTCAAGTTCTAAGTTTGATGGTTGCTACCTAGCAAAATGATGATATTATTGGATGGTTGACCAAATCCTTTTCATTCTCATTTTACTCTTCTCTCTTTGCTCTTCCTTGTTGCAATGTAACAAAACAAATTTGGTTTGTATTAGGTTGGGGTCCGTTTTACTATTAGATTCTATGTTTTATTTTTAATTTATATTAAAGTTTTAATTTTTTTTTCTTAAAAACATGAGTTTATAGAGTTCATAGGTATCTTAATTTCCATTGAACCATTAAGATGCCTTGACATTAATATATAATAATTATATTATAATGTAATATAACTTATTATATTAGAGTAATGTAATATAATTATTATATTATAATGTATATAATTATTATATTATAATGTAATCAATCATTATCACAAATTTATATGTCCATTTTTTTAGCATTCTTCACCTAATTAATTGTAAGCTTGAAACAAAGAATGATCAAATCCAATGCTGGATAATTTGAGGTTAAGGCTCCCTATGGATAAATAGTTCTTTCTAAAAATCAACAACAGTGTTTTGTTTCTCCGTAGTAGATGAAAGTTCTCTTCAAAAAGAAGAGTAATTGATAAATATGTATCAATCTTTGTCAAGAGACATGAAACTACAATCCATTGTTTTATGACAATGGATGACGATTCTTTTTATTGGTGAGTGGGAATTTTTACCTAAATACAATAATCATTCATTGACAATTTTCAAAATTTAATGTTCAAGGATGCTTTTGAAATTCATGATAGATTTCAAAATAAATTCAAATTTTATACCCAATCATTTTTGTGAGTACCATTAACAACAATACAGAATGTTAATTACTCTTATCTTGTGTTTTTTATAAATGTTGGATAGTAAATGCTTCAGCCACAATGTCAAGCATCAAGTCGATTTATTTTGAAAGTATAATACAAATAAACTTTCCTTTCATTTGGTTACCAAATGGGGAGAAGCATGCCACCGGGCCATCAAGGCAAGCAGTTATAACTCCTTATTCCCTTGACCTATGAGATGCCCACGTAAGTAATATTTTCATTTCAAATTTGCTCTACCTTCGCCTTCAATTCATGTGTAGAGAAATATTTGTGATTAAGACTACATATTAAATGAAATGAAGTTGTGTTGGAGTGTCGACCAAGGGGAGTTCACCCCAACAATCACGTGAAGCATGGCCAAACTCTAAATATTCACACTCAGGCTTTTACTGTTAGGAGAGAGAGAATGTTGGGAGTCTTGTTTAGTTAGGAGAGTTTAGATTATTAACAAAAATGTAAATGATACATATTGTTTCCTCTTATTGTTGGTTGTCTATCAACTCTCAATATATATTGAAATTTTTCAAAACATTATTGAACACTCATTTTTTATAATTCTTTCATCATTCTACACTGTTTGATTGAGATATGAAAAGGCACTTCTCACTTCACATAGAGAAAGATCAAGTGGTCATGTTCATTTTTTTCATCATTGTTAAGACTAGATGATCATGTTAATTGTCTACACACATTGAATTGTAGAGGATTTTTGACACTTGTAATACTAATGTCAAACCTTCTATGCCAGACATGGTACAAACTAAACAAACTGCTTATAAGTCGATAGCAAGGAATGCCTGCTATTTATAATGTAAGAAGGAGTGAGAAGCATTGACCAAGTCCGTAGAGGGGAAGAACATTGAGGGTGAAGGTTGGTTGAAGGACAACGAGACCTTTTCCCATGCTATGTAAAATATATGTGACATGAAGGCGGAAATCAAGTGGTCCAAGAAAGCAACTGCTAGCATACAAGTTGACTTGGACAGGAAACTGCCTCAAACCCATCAGATACCTAGTGAAGGTAGTAGTAATATTCCAATAAAGAGACAAAATAATGAAGAGGAGCACCTACGTGTGCAATATCCTCCTAAAATAATTTAAATAAGTTCCCACAAATCTAAGGATTATACACCTCTAACACCCTAAAGAAAACCCTTATGCAAATGTTGACAATAAATAAAATATTTATGCAAAGGTTATTGATAAATAAAGTACTTATGTGTAACTGTAACTCCAAGTACAAGATGTGAGGTTGGCTAACCTTTGGTTTTAGGTATGCAATTACACTACATGTACTCTTGTGACACTAAAGTTGACTATCTATTAAATATTGCTAGCAAAAATTTTGAAATTGCAATTTTGTTCAAAATTACTATGATTATTAATTATCTTATGAAGCTTTCTCAACATTAGTACCACTACTATCATCTCTATCTATAACTCACCAACCTCCTACATTAAAATAAATTTGATACCAACAACTTGCTTACACTTCTCTTTGTAGTCTTGTAAGCTTTGAAAATTCAATTGAAAATCATACAAAAAAATTCTACAACTTAGAATCATACATATCTTTATAACCTGTTACTTATTTATGAGTTTCAATTATTGTTTAGATAATGGCTACCCACAATGAATCTCCTTCCATCCAACCATCAGTCCAATAGCTAGAAGCCCATGAGGAGTCAACAAATTCAAACACACATGTGCCAAGTTCGATAGACAAGTTGTACACATCAATTGAAGCCCATTCAAAATAAATAATTAGTGAACTCCATGATGCTACACTGCTTGCACATGGAGTAGAATGACAAGAGATTGATGACATGGAAGACATTGCCCGCAAATTACATACAACATGCAAGAAATTTGCAGGATTCTCTAGTTTTTTAAGAGAACTTTATTATGCCGAACAATACGAGGAACCAAGAGTTGCAAAAAGCGTTATTGAATAATTTATTTTGTACTTGTATGATAATTAGGGTAGACACATGTGAACCATATAGAGGGTTGTTCCATGGTTGGTTCACTCTTATGAACAACATTTTGATGTAGACTTTCATGTCTATTTTGTAAAAAAATTGTTCATATGTGTTGTATGTAGTTCCAACCATGATTGACTTAGTCTTACGAACAATATTTTCATATAGACTTTGATGTCTACTTTTGCAAAAGACTGTTCATATGTTTTGGATGTACATGGCCTACTTGATATATAAATAGTCATAAGATCATAATAATGAGTGCATTTTTTCAAGGACCAATATCGAAAACGCAATAAAGGTTTTATTTTTCTTCTTTGTGATGACTTTTTTATGTTTGTTTTTTTAGTGAATAATATACAAATCATTTAGTTGAATTAATTTCATACCTTTAATTTAATTAGTTAATTTCTAATCTTTAGATAAAAAAGGGAATAGAATTTCATTAGTTTGATAACTTGAAATTTATTCGACTAATTATACTTCAACTATACTTCTTATTTAATAGTCATGTAAATTTGTATTCTATTTAGAACCTTTCGATTGCAATAGTCTTTGATATTAAATGAAATTCATTTAAAAGAAAAGTAGATTTACCATTGAAAAAAATCAATTTTACAAATCCAACTTCAATTATTTTCTAGAAATGGTGCGACCGAGATTGAATTTTGAATCAGAGGAGCAAAGAAGGCAATATCAAAGAGAATATAGAAGATGACAACAGGAACAAATGATAGATGTTGAAAGGGAAGAACAGAGAAAAAGACACAATGAAGTTGAAAGAGAAAGTTATGTTAGACGAAGGGTAGAAGTAACAGTACAAGGTGAGATAAATGTAGGTGTACAAGGAAACATACAAAACCCAAATGGAATGCTTCACGATGATTTCAAAAAAATTCAAATACAATTTTGACATCAATTGGATGACTTGACAACACCGAGAATGTGTTATATCTATGAAGAATGCTACCTAGGAATGAAAGTATTTCACACCTCTGAAGGTTTTGTTTGTAACAGATGTCATCAAGAGAGAGGGAATAATAGATTTTCAGCTTTAAATAATATGGATCATGGGCCACAACTAGAAGAGCTTGCAAAATTGACTCAAGTAGAAGAAACGTTGATTGCATGTGTTAGCCCAATATTACAAGTTACCCATGCAGTGGGTGGTCAATATAAATATAGAGGGCACAATAAGTTTTCCACAAAATGTGGAATATGTTTCAAATGTTTTGCCACATTCAATAAGAGAGTTGTCAATCATCATTGTTCAAAGAAGGGATCAACGTGGCACAAATTATAACTTCACATTCAATAGGGATCGTATGTATAGGGAATTAAAATAGAAAGTAGACCATGACAAGTTTATTTATATGTTAAAATCAATGAAAATGCTCTGAATGATCTCCTAGGAAATTCTGATGAAAATATATTCAACAAATTACAAACAATGCATATGGAATTTGATTCTGATTCAAATGAAATTGTATTTGTGGGTCCAATCATGGAGATGGAGAAAGGAAATATAATTGAGCACACTACATCAATGGCTTCTATGCCACCTAATGCTCAAAGAGAAATGGAATTGATTCAGACGCGGGTTAATAACCCTGATGCAAATTCAACAACATTGATTGATTGGCCAGGAATTGGTTCATCTCCTATCAATGAATATGTCACTCCAGGATTACTTGATATGGCATTCCCAACATTGTTCCCTGATGGTAAATGTGATTGGTTAGAACCATGAATGAGGAGAGTGTATCTGCATGAATTTGTCAAGCATTTATTGTGTTATAGGGACCATTATTTTGGTTGGCATCAAAGATTTTGATACTTTATGATGAACATGATAATGAGACACCTTGCACAAAATTCTTCAGTTGTATTTGTCAAAAGAAGATTTCAAGACATGCCAATCACCATCAATGAGTTACGTTAGCTTATGGAAAACATGCCACAATCCCATCTAGCTGACATGTTAATGCGATTTGGAACAACATTGAGGGGTACACGGTCATACTGGACACAATGTCATACAAAATTGATTGACATGCTTCATCAAATAGGCTCTCCTACAGTATTCTTCACTTTGAGTGCAACAAATTTGTATTGGCCCAATTTACATGCACTAATGCCAGTAACATCGCCAACTACTCCACGAGAGGCTCAAATATGGTGAAAATAAAATGTTATTGAATATCCTCATATAGTCACATAGTACATGCATTTAAGACATTCAATGTTTAGAAAAAAAATAATAGAAAAAGAAATGAAAATTCAGGATTTTTGGTCTAGATATGAGTGGCAACATAGGGGCTCACCACATGTGCATGGATTCATTTGGATACATAAAGCACCAAATATGGACAACTTGGATTGGTCAAATCAAGAGCAACGAAAAAGTGTAGAAAGATATTTCCATTCTATTGTTCAAGCATGGAATCCTAGACAAGATCCACATCAACAAAAAATCTAGGCATGTTCAAAATAGTAAAACATACACATATCATATATGTCGTAAACGATTTGTAGTTTATCACATAACTAATCAATTTATTTGTATATCCAATTGTAGGCATTCCAAAATTTTCCTCAACATCCATGTTTGAAAAATACAAGACAACTTGTAGAGATCAATGTTGATCATGACTATGAAGAGCTACTAAATTCTGTAGAGAGACACACGGTCTATAGGGAGGGTGCATGCCTACGAAAAGAAGGAGGAATAATGGTTTGTAGGTAACAATTTTCATAAGTTAAAATATTTATATTCAAATAAAATGTAATATGATTCTAAACTACGAAAATACATTACTTATTTATATTCATAATAGGTATAATGCTCCTTGGCCATTAAATTTGGAGGGATCCAAATTATATGAAGACATAGAAACAGGTGAAAAAATATTTGAGCCAGCTAGGAATGATGACAGAGTAAACTCACACAATCGTTACATATTGCAATTGTGGAGAGAAAATATAGATTGACAACCTGTTCTTTCCAAACATGTTGTAATCAAATATATAGCAAAGTATGCAAAAAAAGTAGAAAAAAGTTCAGAAACATACCAACAGATGTTAATGCGACTTGCAAACATGGAAAATCCAGATGATTTGGCTGCAAAAGCATATAAAATACTTTTGACTAAGATTGTCATAGAAAGAGACATTGGAGCTCAAGAGACATGCCACATGCTACTTAAACTTCCATTGGTAGAGAGCAGTAGGAGGTTTATCAATCTAAATGTGTCACGTGAGGTGTTCAAACTCGTAAGTGTAAATGATGAAGAAAATAATGAAGAACAAACAACATCTTTCATCCAAGGATATAAAATAAGGCCTTTGTCTATGGAAGGTGTTACACTAATTGATGCAGCCAGATCGTGGATATATAATCCTAAAAGAAGGAGAGATAACAAATGGGAGCCAAGACAAAAAGCAACTATTGTTAGAGTATGTCCGAAGTTTTTATCCATTTCTCCACGTGAGTCAAATAAATGGATTGATTTTTGTTATTTAGAATTATTGTTGTACAAACCTTTTCGTGATGTGGATAGAGATATTGGTCATGATGATGATTCAATAAGACAAAACTAGGAGTCATTCCATTATAACCCTTGGCACGTGGAACGAATTGTAATTGAAGAACATGATGAAAACATCAATGATGTTGAAATTAAAGACAATGAAGCTCTTCAAAGAAATACTACTAAGCATGAATGGGAAATACTATCTAGACTATATCATGGTCAAAATATACAAGTTTCTGAAATAGATATGTTTGGGAAGGAGAGATTTTGATAGACAAGCAGATTGGTTTAATGAATATCATGGTGAAATGTATACGAATCAAGCAATGAACTTCATCAGTAGAATGAGAGAACATGGATGTCTCATACATGACGAAATACCACAGCCTATGAACTACACAACCCTTAGTGACAAACAAAAAAATGCACTCAACATAATCATGACACACTACCATAATAATCAAAATGCATCGCCCTTGTTGATGACAATTCAAGGAACAATAGGGATAGGAAAGTCATATCTAATTGGTGCTATTAGTCAAGCTCTTAAAAATGCAACATATCCTAGTCCTTCTCCTCTTCTATTACTGGCACCAACTGGAGTTGCAACATTCAACATAAGAGCATCCACAATTCATTCAAAACTCCGAATCCCAATCAAAGATTTTTCTCAATTGGAAGGAGCAAGGATCACAAGTTTTCAAGAAGAAATAGCAAACATCAAGTACATTCTAATTGATGAAATGAGCTTCATTGGTCAAAACTTGCTAGAAAACATTGATTCTCGGCTCCGACAAGCATTCCCACAAAATGCAAATTGTAACTTTGGAGGTAGATATCTATTTGATTAACCAAATTAATTATTTTATATGGAAATACAAAAAATTCATGTAAATGACAATTGTATAACTATAACGTTCTATAGTATTCACAATAATTGTTATCAATTTTCTATCAGGCATATCTATCATTTTTGTTGGAGATTTGGGTCAGTTACCTCTTGTTAATGATAGACCAACATATGACAGCAACACATGAGCTAAGTTGCTATGGGAAGAATTCAAAACTGTGGTTACTTTGGATAAAATATTTAGACAAGATGGACAAAACATCCATCAACAAAGATTTCATCAACTTTTGACAAATTTGAGAGATGTAAACCCCACAATTGATGATTGGAATTTGCTTATGACAAGAGCCACTATTACATTAGATGTAGCAAGCAATCAAGAGTTTGACAGTGGTGTGCATTTATTCTCCACAAATGAAAATGTTAATAACCATAACAAGAAAATGTTATACTCATTGAAGCATCCTGTTGCACATAGTGTTGCAATAAAATCAGGAAGTAGCAATGCAGGAGAAGAATGCTCAAATGATGAGTTGGATCTAGAATTATTGATATGTAAAGATGCCAGGGTTATGTTAACCTCAAATCTACTGATACAAGCAAGCCTTATCAATGGAGCTTTAGGATATATACAAAACATTATATGCAAACCTGGAATCGGTCCACCAAAACCACCAACATATGTCATGGTTGCATTTGATAGCTATTCAGGAATACCATTTGATGACTGCAACGTCCATGCCATGAGACCCTACAACACATTAACACCTAAACAAAACAATTTTTTTTTTTTAAAGTGCTTTAAAACACACTGTTGTAAATGAAACACTTAACATTAATCTTATCTAAGTCATCTAAGGTT
>VDFB02391224.1:0-74065 GCA_007258455.2 Sequoia sempervirens
CTTATAACTACTTGGGAGTCCCCATAGACCTGTAGTTCCTTTATCTTCCATTCTATGACCATCTTTAGTCCAATAATGAGTGCTTCATATTTAGAAATGTTGTTTGTACATGGAAGGGTGATCTTGTAATCTTTGGGTATACTATCTCCTTGAGGTGCGAGACATAGGATACCATCCCATGAGCCACATTGAGTATGAGATCCATTGAAATACAAGGTCCAATGGCTTGATTGATCCGTTAGAAGTATGCTTTCATTTGGAAATTATAATACTAGAGGTTGATGATCTTCCATTGGTGCATCTGCTAACTGATCTACTATTACTTGTCCCTTTATGTATTTTCTATCAATGTATTTGATATCAAATTCACTAAGTATCATTACCCACTTAGAAATCCTCCCCATTAGAGATTCCTTTGCCAATAGATATTTTAAGGGATCCACTTTTGATATCAACTTTACTTGCCTGTTTAATATGTAGTGCCTAAATTTCTGTTTTGCGAAGACAATAGATAGACATGCTCTTTCTATGGGCGAATAGTTAAATTCATAGATCACTAGGGTTTGACTAATATAGTATACTGCTCTTTCCTTATTTTGGTCATCTTGTTACACTAATAGAGCTCCTAAAGCTGTCGTTGTCATAGATACATACAAGATCATTGCCTTATCTTGGATTGGAGGCATCAACACTGGGGAAGTGAAAAAAGAATCTTTGACCTATTGGAAAACCTGATCACACTTACCATCCCATTTGAATGCTATGTCCTTATGTAACAAATGGGTGAATGGATGGCATTTGTTTGCTAACTGTGTGATGAACCTTCTGATGGACTGTAGCTTACCTTGTAGACTTCATCGCTGTTTCAATATTTTTGGAGGAGGAATCTATAGGATAACTTTAACCTTGGTGAGATCCACCTCAATGCCTCTTCTTGATACAATGTAACCCATCAATTTTCTAGATGTCACACCGAATATGCACCTCTTTAGTTTGAGACATAGGTTGTATTCCTCTAGCTTGTCAAATACCTTGGCTAGGTTAGCTAGATGATCTTTTCTTTTGATTGATTTTTCTAGTATGCCATTCACATAATCCTCCATAGTGATATGCAACATATCATGGAAAATGGTGGTCATTGTTTGTTGGTAGGTTTCCCTTGCATTCTTTAAACCGAATGGCATGATGTTCCAACAAAAGGTTCCCCATGCATAAGTGAAAGTTGTTTTGTGTTGGTCTTCAAGGGATATCTTTATTTGATTGTATCCAAAGAAACCATCCATCAACAAGAGAATTTCATGCCCCATACTTAGCTTGACAATCATGTCGATGCTAGGTAGAGGGAAGTCATCCTTCGAGCATGCTTTGTTGAGATCCCTAAATTTTGCGTAGATCCGTATGCCCCTAGTGGGTTTTGACACTGGTACAAGGTTAGATACCCACTTAGGATAGTCGATGGGTCTGATGAAGCCCACATCTAGAAGTTTTTGAAGCTCTACTTTGATTAAGAGTGCTATCTATGGGTGCATCTTGCATAGCTTTTGTTTGACAGGTTTAGCTCCAGGAAACACTGCTAGGTGATGTACTACTAACATTGGATCCAGCCTTGGAATGTCTGCATATGTTTAGGAAAAGCTGAATTTGTGTTCATTAATGAATTTCGTGAAGCTAACCTTTTCCTTTGGATATAAGGAAGTTTCTTGATATGTTATTTTTGGTGTCTTCGTTGTGCCCACATTGATAGGTTCAAAACCTTCAACCAAGAGTGCTAATTTTTCTTGATTTTCTGTAATGGGGAGATTGGATCCTCCATCTTCGAGAACCACATAGAGGTTTTCAATCTCAAATACGTCCTTTATTTTTCTCTTTTCTTGATCCGATAGAGCCACATTGTGGTTTTCCCTAGCGTATCTCTTTTTTATTTTTAAAATTTTTAGTTTATTTTTGTGATTGGAGGACACAATATCCCCTTCAAAATATTCCTTTTGATCAAGATCCATTACAAAACCAGCCTTATGATCTCCTCATGGTATATCAGTTCAAAGTCCCATGAACTCTGCAATAGCTTCATCACTCTGGAATGTGTCCAAAATAGGTGTATGATGTTGTTGGTCCCAGTCTATTAACTCTGGGTGAAGCAAGGGTATTTTATCATTGGTATCAACAAATCTTATGGAAATTATAGATAAGGTAGAGGTAGCATGGTTACTAAGGTTTCATAGGGTATCTAGGATGTAATCACTAGAGGCACACGAATCCCATTCATATATATTGGAATTTGTTTCAGTGTGGTAATCTTCAGATGTAGGTTCAGTAGTGATGGTATTTACATTAAGGTTTCCAAATATGTTTTGGATATACAAGTAGTCATCTAAACGGTCGCAAACATCCGATGTATCAACTGTGGTAGAAGGAGCTCCTTCCTCGTAAGAGTTGCTCTCAGTGCTTGGGGTAATCATGTCTGATGAACCATAACCTAGTCCAAGATTCTTCTTGCATTTTTCTATGATGATTGGTTCTCTTATACCTTGTTCATGTAGACAAAGGCCACCTTTCCCATGGATTTTTCTATCTAATATCCTTTATTGTTTTGATCAATAGGAAGGGGAGGTAGTGGTTTCTCCCATCCTTCTTTGTAAATCCATGAAGATAGGTCTTCTTTGAATACTTCTTCATCTTGCATATCTCCCCATTTGGTGAAAATGGTGGATTTGACTTCCATTGTTACAACTTGAACATGATTGATTTCTCTTGGTCCTCCATAAGTATTTGGTGTTGGGGATGCATTCCAATGCAAAAGGATTGGTTGAAATAGTATTCTCCACAACCTTTTTCAAGCACTTGGATCTTGAGATCAAATTTTGGTGGTTCAATTGATGAAGGTGCTATGGAGGATGATGATAGTGATGATGGGTAAATATATGAAAAAGAGTGGAAAGATATATTGTTGCTAGGTATTTGAAGAATATTTTTGTACTTCTCTAATTTAGTGCAGTAATGAAAAGGTTCAGGGTTGACATATATGGTAACTTCCTTATCATTGTAAGTAAATTTTAAGCATTGATGGAATGTGGAAGGGATTGCTTGTAAGGCATGGATCCATGGTTGTCTCAAGATAAGGTTGTACGGTAGCTCGAGATCCAGTACTTGGCATGTTGTCTTTGCTATTGCTGGTCTAATTTGTACAAGAAGCTTGATTGTTCCTTCTGAATTTCTTTCCATATCATCATTAGCCCTTATGGTGATACTTTTGTTCTTATATATTACGTCATTAGAATATCCCAATTTTTTTACTAATTTTAGGGTACAAATGTTTAAGCCTGCATCGTTATTTATTAGTACTCTCTTGAATTTGTGTTTGTGGACACAAACCTCTAGATAAAGAGCTTGATTGTGGAAAGATATTTGTGGAAGTTATTTCTCAGAAAATAAAAAATGATGGGTGGAGGTGATGTTACCAACCATGGCTTGAAATTGATCCATGTTAAGGTCGTTAGGGATTGATGTTTCAAAAAGGGCTTTCTCCAAGATTTCTTTGTGTGCTGGCAACAACTTCAAAAGCTCAAGGATGGAGATTAAGGCAATAACTTTCTTTAATTGTTCCACAATTCTGTAGTCATTTGATGGCATGCTTGTGGCTTTTACTGGGGGTGGAGCTCCTTGGATTGTGACTCTCCCTCTTTGTATAGTTATATTACACTCAAGATCCTTGCCTAGTATAGTTACAACATTGATAGTATGATCATCTAGAGAGATGTTTCCTATGATTTCATCATAGGCGAAGTTGGATTTATGGTAATCTTTCCCTTTCCCCTTGTTGTTTCCCCTAGAATGGTCAATGATTGGATCTTTTTATATCTTTAAGTATTTATTTCGAGAATGATGTTCTATGTCAACCTCTCCTTTTTCTATTAAATCTTACACGATGTTTTTGAGCCTCATGCAATTTTTGGTGGTATGACCCTTGATCTTGTGAAATTTGCATGGGTCGTTCTCATTATACCAAGGGGGTTTGAAGTTTGGATCCTCATAGCTTGTTCTATAATTAATCTTGATAAGGTTTGTTTCGATCAGTTTTCGCATAATCACCTCAAGGGGTTCTCCTAATGGAGTAAATTTTCTTCGAGGTTGGTCATATTGCCTTAGTGGCCTCCTTTCGTTATCTTGTCCTTGATTTGACTGTTGGTTATTTGGTTGGTTGTTTTGAGGATGATTGAGTTGGTTGTTTGGCATGTTGTTTGTAGTATAGCTTTGTTGTTTCATTTGAACATTATTTTGTGACACATTGGGAGTTTGTATGTTTTGTACAACTTTAGCATCAACCACTCTGTCGTTGGTTATATTTTTGTTCTTTTCCCATATCTTTGGTTTTTCATTTGAACTAGAAGCTTGATCCTTAGGGTTGTAGAGTTTAATTAATCCCCTTATGATAAGAGCTCATTCAATTAGAAAATACTTTCAATAGTATCCTCAAAGTTACTAGGGAATAATACGGTGAGTTGGTAGTTGATGTCTATGTGTATGTTTGAGAAAAAAGATGTCTACGAGCTGTTTCTTAGGAATGGGCCATTTACATTTGCTGGCTTTGTGTCTCCATCTCTGTAGATACGAAGCAAATGATTCCCCTGTAATTTGTTTAATTTTGTAGAGATTAGGGATGGTTATATCCTACTCTATGTTGTACGAGAAATGATTGAAAAATTTGTCTGACAACTCATTGAATGTCTTGATACTAGGCGGTAAACGAGAGAACCACTTGATAGTGACCTCGTCAAGACTTCATTGAAAAAGCCTCATTAAGTAGGTATCATTGTGCTGTAAATCCATGCAAGCTACTATGAATTTGCGCACGTGCTCTATGGGATCCCCTCTTCCCTTATACTTGTCAAATTTTGGTATTTCAAAGCCCTTTGGGAAGGGTATCATAGATAGGTTTTGATCAAAGGGATATGGACAAATATCTTGTAGAGCATAGCTCTTTTTTGGCTTTCCAATTTGGATGTCCGATATTCTTTGGTTGAGGGTTTGTAGTTGCATGCTTATGTTGTTAGTTGGTGCACTTGATTGAAGATTTTTTGCATTGTAGCCTTGTTGTCCCATGAAATTTGTTTGGTCATAAATGGGATGTTGTGTAGGTATGGAACCTTGTTGACCATGTTGTGTGTAAGAAAAATTGGGTCCTTATTGTGTGTTGTAGGTATGTTGAGTTTGTGGTACACCTTGGTATTGATTTTTAGGTACTCCTTGGTATTGATCATGTGGAACTCCTTGATATTGATTTTGAGGGATACCATGGTATTGTGTTTGAGGTACACCTTGTTGTTGGGGAATAGGAGTTCGAGTTTGGGTTTGTGGAATACCATGATGTTGTGTTTGGGGTATACCTTGGTGTTGTGGATTATGAGGAGTACCTTGGTAGTGCATTTGGGGTAAACTTTGGTGTTGTTATTGAGGAATGCCTTGATGATGTGTTTGGGGTATACCTTGATGTTGCTATTTTTGAGGAGTACCTTGGTAGTGTGTTTTGGGTATGCCTTGATGTTGTTGATTTTGAGGAGTACCTTGGTAGTTCATTTGTGGTACAACTTGTTGTCATGGATTTTTTTAGGAGTACCTTGGTAGTGAATTTGTGGTACACCTTGTTGTTGTAGATTTTATTGAGGATTACGTTGGTAGTGTGTTTGTGGCACACCTTTTTTTGTGGATTTTGTTGAGGAGTATCTTGATAGTGCATTTGTGGTACACCAAGTTTTGTTGTGGATTTTGTTGAAGGGTACCTTGGTAGTTTTTTTGGGGTACACCTTGTTGTTATGGATTTTGTTGAAGGGTACCTTGGTAGTTCGTTTGTGGTACACCTTGTTGTAGTGGAACTTGAGGAGTACATTGGTAGTTCTTTTGGGGTACACCTTGTTGTTGTGGATTTTTTGAAGGGTACCTTGGTAGTTTATTTTGGGTACACCTTGTTGTTGTGGAGCTTGAGGAGTACCTTGGTAGTTTGTTTTGGATACACCTTGTTGTTGTAGTTTGTTTGGGGTACACCTTGTATTTTGTTGTGATTTACCTTGTTGATATTGTGCATTATTCGAAGGGTCATAATATGATGTTTGTTACAACATGTATTGTCCTTGTGACAGGATGTTACCTTGTTGGTCCATTGGAAGGCTTCCCATGTTATGCATAGTGTTGTGTTGTGGCTTGTTTTGAGTCAAATTTCCTTGATATTGTTGTGCTACCACAACTTGCTCAATTTGTGCTAGTTGCCTATACAATGGGTTATCCATAGGTTGTGGTTTAGATTGATCACTGTTTTGTGAAAACAAGGGTGGTATGTTGGGATCCACCATTGGTTTTGGTATTTGTCTTACCACTATTTGATCCCCTAATGGAATAAGGTTAGTATCTTTTAGAATGTCCACATTAAATTCTATGGGTAATTTGGCACCACTTTGTGCTAGTGTAAGGAAATACGAGTTTGCATTCTTCCCAAGCATTTTGTCCATAAGTTTCTGTATCTTAGGATCTTGGGAATTTCTAAGAGTTTTTGCTATAAGTTTGAGAACTAGGAGGTTGGTGTTGTCTAGCAATTCCTTCTTAATGCTTAAGAAGTATTTCCTCCTCACTAGGTGGTTGATTTTGTGTAGCTTTACACATGGGTTCTCTTTGAGGAGTTAAAAGGTCATTTGGATTGTAACCCCATGATTGAGATTCCTCATTGGTGGTGTTTTTCTTGGGTGCACTAGAACTACTCTTGTGGGCTTCCATTATTTTCTTGTGTTGAGATCTCGTTTTTGTCATAAACAAGTTCAAGACCTTTGTGAATTTTGTGACCACTACTTATTAAATGGGATGGTGTTTTGTAGTTGGGATTTTTTTGTTAAAATGACGTATGAAGATGATGTGTGAAAAGCTTTTGGTCAAAGGTTTTTATGGTTTTCTATGGGTTGTATGTTTTATGCTCAAAACCCTAAAGTACGAGTGATTTCGGTGGATGTTTTGATATGATGCTAATTTTAGGACAAAAAGTGTACAATACTTGGACTGATATTCTTCATTTTTAAAGGATATGTTGATACTCTACTTGAACTAGCCTTGAGGTTGCAAGCAAAGGTTGATGTTTAATATCCTAGAAAATGAGAGCAAGAGGATAATCCAAGTTGTGTTTGATTTGTGTTTTAAAACTACTTGTTAATGTTTTGGTTTGCTAATTCATATGGAAAGATGCTGATATGATTTGTTATAGGTCTGATTGTTTGTGTTTCAAAGGATTATGGGATTAACCAATTTTGGACCAATTCTGATTTGCACCAAAAAATTGGATAGTAGTGGTCTCTATTTAGGATAGTAGCAACAATTTTTAGGATAGTAGAGGTTGCTTTTCCAAAACGAATATGACAAATTTGAAAAATAGCAGTCTCTATTTCAATTTGTGACTAGTAAAAAGAGAGGACAATAGCAACAATTTTTTATAGAAGCGTAAATTTTCAAAATAGCAGAGGTTGATTTTTTAGAACGACCGTGTCAATTTTTTAGCAAAAGTGGTCCTTGTTTTAAAATCCATGACTGATAAATAGGGAGAACAATAGTGGAAATTTTGACATAAGCAACAATTTTTAGGACAGTAGTGATGAAAACTCAAGATGACAACCGTAATTATTTGGAACAATAACGGAAGAAATGACAGTAGTAGCTTTGTTTCCAAATTTTCTAGTTTCTTGATAGGAGTTTGTTGGATTAGTTTACAAGTTTATGATTTTGGGTTGATCTGATGTTTTGAGAATTATGTTTGAGATTTGGAAAGTGATAAAACACATCAATCAAAGTGTATAAACTGACTGCAATGTTTTGATGATAAGAGGCCAAAATTAGCCCAAGTTTAAATTGGTAACAACATCGAAAACATTTCAAGCAATATTATCCCTAAGGTAAAATTGGCCAATGGCAATACTTTTAGGCCCACAACTTGGAAGCTCCTTCGAAGTAAGGGTAGGGACACCCAAAGGGATGTATACACTTAAGTATTTTCAGAGTGGATTGATAGAGGCCTCCTGGAATGGAAGGATAACCCAAATCACCCTTTCCTCAGAAAACTACAAGTAGCTTATGCTAAGTCGGGGATCTCTATCTCAACTCAAGGGAGTTCATATGGTGAGTAAAGTATCTTGAAGGTATGGTGCTCATCCCTTGCACTGAACCATGTCGCCAAGTAGAATATCTCAATCAATAAGGTGGGAAAACTAAGGGATTGATGCCTTGTGAGTGCACAATAATCCACTTAAGGCTTTGAACACTCCTACTAGGGGCACTTATATGCAAAGGAACCTCCCCGTTTTGAATGAAACTATCTAGAAAAGGCTAACGCCAGTTAAATCTTGGCTTTCACTAAAATCATTTATATAGCGGCTTGAGGAAAATTCCTCTTTAGGTCACCTTCGAGTTCTCCTTTTGGGATGTGTCTCTTAAGCATGCCCAATCTAAAGGTAATGATGAAAAAAATGATTGCGAAACCTAAAGTGATTTTCGTCACCCAGGATCATCCAAAGATGCAAGGGGAGAGGATACACAATTGGTTTGCCAAACACCATGAACATGGTAGATAATTTATAGCAGTTTTATTTGAAGCCCCAAAAGTGAAGTGTGTAAAGATACCAATTCATTTTTTAGATGCACCAACTTCAAAATGTTTGAGACTTCAAGCAATAAATTCCATTGCAATCAGAAAAGATGATTTGTTCATTTTTTATAGCACCAAATTGAAAAATGAACGATTTGTAACCACGTCGTAATGCACCAAAGTAAACATCTCAAGTTGTGTTCATTTTTATTGCACCAAATTGAAAAATGGGTTTGTTTTAATAACACCAAAATGAAATGTGAAATTTCATTATTCAATTTTAGGAGCACCAAAACGAAAATGTGAGATTTGATTGTTCAATTTTAAGAGCGCCAAAATGAAATGTGAGATTTGATTGTTCAATTTTAGGAGCACCAAAATGAAATGCAAGATTTGATTGTTTAGTTTTAAGAGCACCAAAATGAAATATTTTAACTAAATAGAATGCTTTGAAAATTGAAAAGGCCTTGGACTGTTTGTCAAATCTGCAAGCAAAATGTGAGTTGTTCTCATGAAAAATGTGCCATAATCCTGCAAGGGATGCACCAAGAATGTTAGAAAACCTCACAAGAACAATAAAAAATCAATTTTTAGGGTTAGGCAAATCAAAAAATCCAAATAACCATTGTGTATTGAAGCAGAACAAAAGAGGATTTGTTTAGTTCAATAGTGGCCTTTTCTTTGGAACAACCACGATAATTTCAGAAATAGCGGTACAAACAAAGTATGACTGCGGACCTGTTTAGGATGAAAGCGACCCTATAAAATTTAGTTTTTTCAGAAACCTGCAATATATAACAAACAATAGCGGTCAAACTTAGTACGACAGTGGTAAAACCATAAAGACAATTGCGTTAAAATTCTGGGACTTCTACATTTCAATTAGCAATAACATTTCTTGCAAAAGACATTAGTATTCTAGAACCTGTAATTGCTCAAGAAAATTCATGAAAAACATTAGTGTTAAGGACCTAGGTCCCACCGGGCATGCCAAGGGTCAGGTCCTAAGAGGGACCATGGACCTCATAAGTTAGGAGATGAGAGATTACATGGATCAATATTGTGAAAGGAATCAAGACAGAGATGGATTTGGAGGTGCAAGGTTCCCCCAAAGGTCCAAGGTATTAAGGGAATATAAGAGATTGGGGGTTGAGTCTTTGGAGGGATTGCAAACCTAGAAGGAAAGGATAGGGGAAGGATCAAGCCACAAGGCTAGGGAGGGAATAGGGAATTAGAAGCAAGGGATCATGAATCTAAGATTATGTCGTAGGGTTGAGGAGGGACCACAAACATGGGAAAAGGTGGTAAGTTCATACATTCCTTTGGGGTTTGAAGGGAGGTAGATGTTGGGGTTTAGACCTAGGGAGGAAATAGGGAGTGAGAATCAAAGACGGGAGAGGATCAATAACCAGGGATCAAGGTGCAGGATGGAAATAACACTGGTTACTTGGTTCCAAGGTCCAAGTTCACTCATAAGACCTAATGATGAACTAAAAAGGAAATCTATGGCCGAGTTAGGTTTGGAGACAAGAAATGGGTGTGTGCAAGAAGTTGAGTCCACTTTTTCAGAATTTGACACATTTGACCTTAAAATTTGAAGCACTTAGAGATGAAATCTTAAAAAAAGTCACTAATCATAAAATGTAGTACTCGAAGTCTAGTTTCGAAATATGTAATTTATTTCAATACCCAGATTGTAAAAATTGAGTTTCAATAGGTGTTTCTAAAAACCACTGTTTCAAAGTCACTTTTTTATACCATACCATGCACGTGTACGACATCCATATTTTGACCTAAATTATCATATTTTTCTAAATCCTTTTGGAAAAATATTTTTGACTCACTGAAGCTTGTTTTCGATATTTTTTTGTAATTTTTTATTGAATATATATTTTTTTTGTTAAATTTTTAATAGGAATATTTGTCATTTTGAAAAATCGCCGTGTACAACACGCATAAGATGACCTAAACTTATCATTTTTTTATTTTATTTTTTAAATTGAAAAGAATTGTCTGAAGTTTGTTCTCGTGCAATCCGTTTGTCAAAATGTTATGTTGATCAAAAGTTATTAAAATACTAAAAAAACCTGATAATTCAAGTTTATGGAATAGTTTCATTAGAAATTAATTGAAAAATAGAAAAAATAATCAAATTATTAAAAAAATTACATATTTAGAATCTGCACTATCTCATCTATAATGGGTTTTAATTTCGTAAAAAAATTCTGCAAAATAGGTCTTCAGACATATGTCCAAAGTCATTATTTTCTTGTGACATTAATAGGACTTTCAAATTGCAGGTCAAACCAGGTCCAAAGCTTAGGTTCGGGTCCCCAAGCCATTTCCCGAACCAAAAACAAAGCCAAAAACCCGCCCAAAAATTCATAATTTAAAACGGGATCCCGTTTCATAAAAACACATTTTTATGGTTCAATGAAAGCGGGATCCCGCTTTTGAAAATTTTCCAAAATGAAATTTTAAAAACGAGATCCCGTTTATTAAAAAGCGGGATCCCGTTTTTGCAAGCCGATTTCGTTTTTTTGCCTAAGGCAAAAACTTCCACGTTTCATGGACTCATCTTCTTGCATTTACCCAAATGGGAAGTTGTAGGGATTAGATGTTGGGAAAGCTTAGCACCAAGGGACCTAGTGTCAAAGTCCAAGGCCTATCTATGGGCTTGAGGGTAGAATGGGAATGGAGGATTGAGGGCATGAGGGGAATTGAGAACTTGGAACTATCTTCCAAGGTCTTAGTTCCTCTCAAGGGTTTGCACCTAATAGAAGGAAGGAAAAATGCGTAGTAACTTTGTAATTTTTAAGGCATGTGAAAATGGGTTCCAACATCCAAGGCCTATCTATGGGCTTGAGGGTAGAATGGGAATGGAGGATTGAGGGCATGAGGGGAATTGAGAACTTGGAACTATCTTCCAAGGTCTTAGTTCCTCTCAAGGGTTTGCACCTAATAGAAGGAAGGAAAAATGCGTAGTAACTTTGTAATTTTTAAGGCATGTGAAAATGGGTTCCAACATCCACAATATTTAAAAGCTATTTTTCTCATTTTGATGTCACCTTGTACACTCTAGTGATCATCCTTTATCACACCCAAAGAGACACAAAAACTATGAAAAATATTTAATCAAGAAATATATCATCACATTAATTAGGACACAGATAATAACTAGATCTAGCTACTAAAAGTATGAGATCATGGAGGATATCTAGTTTGAACACAAAACTACATTGCAAAAGCCATTATTGTATTTATAATTACATGCATTTACTTTAAAACACTCTACACATCCCAATGTTCCACTATTAAATATTTTCAAATATTTATGGAGCTTAATCATCATTAAGGAATTTTTATTCTTCAACTACTCAAGGACATGCCTCAAGGTACCTATGATACCATCTAGTCTAGATATGAAGTTTGTTTTGTAAATAATATATTATAGAGTTGTAGTGGATAAAACGAAAACCATACACAATATATTTGTAGCTAAAGGACACTATTACAACCATATAGAAAAGTTTCCCAACTAAGTATGAACCATGTGTGATAATGCCTCGATATAGGGATGGTAAGTAGAGAAGTAAAGAAGATTATGTAGTTTCATAATTTTAATTTTGATCTAGTGAAATCTAGAACCATAAACCAAATGACTTTTGAGTGTTCAAAAGGATTACATCCGTATTAATCCTCTTCTTCTTTTAGTCCCATGAACAAGATCTTCTCTTCTTTAATTTAGAATAATGAAAATGACTTAGATGTTTTTATTATACTTTAAAATATATAGTCGAGATTAAAGAAAAATAATTCAAAACATTCTATACATCTTTATTTTATCTTTGCACTTCTAAATAATAACATACACTAAATATTTTAACAATAATGTATTGGTGTATTAACCAAACCTAGGCCTTTTGAACTTAAGACATTTTTTATTCCAGTCTCAAAATCCTATTTTATTTTCTTTGGTCATTTTTCTTCATCTCTTAATTATTATATGTCTCATGTTTTTTTTTTTAATTTGATTTTCTTTATTTTTTTCTCTAATTATTATCTTTTGTTGGTTTTATTGAATTAAAATTAGAGATATAAAATTCTCAAATATGAATATGAATAAGATAAGATAGGATAATGATATTAATTTTCAACAAAATCTTAAAATGTGGGATTAAAAAAGTACACATAAAAAAAGGAATAGAGAATTTAAGTTGAACTTTTAAAAACCTTATAGGGAACAAAATTAAGTACTATAAAGAAAGAAATTATAAACACCATATGCTATGATGCCTCACAAATTTCTATCATTTCTAAAAGCCTATTATATAAAATGTATGGATATGTTGTAAAGTATTTATTGGATACAACTCAAAATTTTGTAGAAAAGTTGTTTGTCATACTTTAGATCTAGAAATAAGTTTTATCAAGGAAAATTGAACATTAAAAATGAAACAATGCTAACAAAATTGTGAGCAACCTCTTTATAGATTACTACCAAATGCCCATCCAAATGTTTTCCTCTTTTCCATATTATTTCTGGGTGAATATATCTATAAAATAAGGTACCAACTAGGTGTATTGAAAATTTATTAATCTCATTAAAATTCAAAAATATCAAATATATTGAATAACATCTCAATTCAAATAATATTGATACTTCAAAAATAACATCAACTTTGAATATTATTTTTGATTTGCCTGCTACCTGCTACATGCTAGGAGTTGAACATAAGGAAGAGATACAAATGCAATAGAGAGAGGAGCTATTAAAATAGGCATATGGGGATTTACCTCTATTGGTTCTAAAGATGGTATCTCTCCCTTGGGACTTCCAAAGCTTTTCCATTTAGGAGCATAGTTTGACTATGTAAATCCCCATCTTTTGCTGTTAAGTGATACTCTAGCCTAAATTTCCCCTTTACCAAATTAGTTCTTGTAATAAGATTATTTTGTCCTCCATTTTGAGAATAAGTAGATATCCCAGTTATGATTCCATCCAATTTGCTAAGATTGATGAATAGTAAGGTAACTCCCATTTGCAAAGTTGATGAATAGTAAGATTTAGCCTTTACCAAATCATTTCTTGTATTAAGATTCTTTTGTTTGATAATTCATTCACCTAAAAAAAATTAAAATTTTGTTTATAATTCTAATTTTAAATGTACATCAATTAAGATGGACATTCTATTTTTAAATGCGCATTAAATAATATAGAGAGAAGCAATCATATAGATACATAAAGATCAAATTTTGATAATGGTATTTGGTTTTTAGTATTTTATATTTCCCTAGTGTTGTTACAAAATCTATCTCCTTCTAGATTTTAACCTATGGCTCCTCTATGGAGTACAAATTTTTTTACTATTAAATAAAATCAATTTGTACATAGCGATCTATTTTTAATTTGCTATTATAGAGGAAAATAATATGTACTGAGTTCTTTACCAAGCTAGAAGTTCAATAGGTAAGTTACCACTTCATGCATGGATACAAATATTGGGTATGAGCACGTGTTCACAATTTTTTTTAATCCATGTTTGATACCTCTTGGGCTCTTCAATAGCCACAAAGTTTAAAATATTAGAATGCAAAATTTATAGATAGATAAAAAAATTAACTATAATATGCATAAATTGACAAAAGTGACCATTAACTTGAAATTGTAGATTCTTTAATATTATTTTTTATAAATTTTTATCAAGTGAAAAATAATTCAATGTAGAAAAATGGAAATGAGAGTTTTTGAATTGAACTATTATTTAGGTCATATAGATTAATTATTTAATCTACTATATAAATATTCATAAAAAAATGTCTCACTTTTCCTTCCAAAGATAGGAAATTCATACCTAGTTAAAAGACATCAAGCTATTTGTCTTCCAAGATAATCATTTTTATGATCAAAGCTAAAAAATATCTTGTATGTTTTTTAATCTTTCATTTTCTAAATGGAAATGTAACTACAAAAGATCAAACATGACATAGAAACAACCTTAGAATAAAGGGGCCTACCTACGTATACCCTATATTTGCTAGGGGACATATCAAGGTAGGGCCCTTACTATGAGGAACCCAAAGTGTTTCCCTAAAAATTAATACACTTTACACCTATGATGGATACTATATTGAGTATGAATTAAACCACATATACTTTCTTATAACTTCATTTTGTAATTGTGGATCTGATTGTGGTTTTTGAAAACTATCCTATTCCCATTCCATCAATAATTAAAACACATTCCATCAATAATTAAACCACTTCTTGCCTCTTCTAATGAGACTATGTTTCAATCTATAGTATTCTTGCCTTATACTATCACCTTTAGATATTCTTCTTCCTTTATCTCTTGGTTAAGTACTTTTTTATGTCATCAAATCATTTCAATTTATTTATTGGTCAATTCCTCTTGTGTATTGTGTACATTCCCTAATTTCTCATGTTTGTGCTATTTGCACTATTTGAATGTTGTTAGTGACATGTGTTCTATAATCTTGCTAACCCCAAACTTTAAACATGGTCTCATTCTCTTCATGTTACTCTGGATGTTGATGCATAACATTTGGATTGCCTCTATCTTGCTTAGCCCAAAGTGCATGTTTTGATTCTTTTAATTTTTCATACTTTCTCATGTGCTTTCTTATTCCAAATTTTTTATGCTTACCACATTTTTACTCATCATGTGGAACTCATATCTTTCTTTGTATGCATCTTTCCATTTTGCGATAAAATTTTAGATGCAACCATTGCACTTGGTAACAAGATTTTTTTATTGTCTATATGCACCATTTACACAATTTTATAATTACTCCATACTGTCAAAAAAAATATGATCCCAAATATAGAAAATGCTTGAATATGGTCATCCTTATTAAGATTATTACCTAGCAATAAAGTATAGTAGCACATACAATCTGTCATATTATATTTGTGTATGAATCATGTAACAAAAAAATATGCTAGAACTTGTGATTCATGAAATCATTTTATATAATTCATAGGAATAGAACATGCTTGACCAAGATTAATATCCATATTTTCTTAACAATAGAGTTCATCAATATTACATCATTTTTTATAAATAGAGCACAATAAAAAATATCTTGCCATTCATGCTGATTACATCTTTTATTTTTCTCATATGTATATGTTGTGTAGTTTCATTTTATATGTATCATGCACATGTTGGTATATATATGATTTGTTGACATACTTTATTTTTTAGGTTATGTTTTTTCTAATATATTTTTGTTGTAGCTTTATTTCTAAGAATGTTTGTCTTATAGGTCTTAACCTAAGACTATAGAATCTTCACCCAAAGAATATTTATATCATTTTTGTGTGTATCCTCCACATATTTTATTTTTACTATTTACTTTCTAAAATTTAGTTAGGCTTCATCACATAGTGACATTAGTTTGTTAAACTGAAGAAAAATATAATGCCAAAAATTACACATCTTGTAATTCTTGTATTACAAATTACACCCATTTTAGTGCTCATTCATATAGCATATTTTTTGGACCCATTTTATTCTATCATTGGCCTTTTTACCTAGTATAAATGTCATGCATTTTGTGTGTTTTTATTTTTGGTTATATGTTTTAATGTTTATCTATTTATTTTATTAAGCATAACCATTTTATAATGTTTTTAATCTAGTTCTCATTAGACTAAAATGTCGTCACACAAATATCTATATATGGTCATGGTCTCATATTATAATAGTTTAGTTATATGCCTAATTTCCAAGACCATTTTCATATGTGTTTTTAGTTGATTGTTTGCATAAAATTTTATGTCCAGTGTTTCTTGTCTTGGTGTATTTATTTCACTTCACTTAGGATGACATTCATTCTAAGTGTAATATTGCACCTAGTTATCAATTTTATTTAAGATATTATAAATATTTAATTATTCTATCCTAGGTAGCTAATAATAAAATTTATTCACCTTAAATTCAGGTACACAAGTGTCATAATTGTCTCATCAATTCTTGTTTGATGATAGTTAGGTGCCACCTCTATTTAGTCAAGACCACCTCTATCTTAGTTAGCCTAAGTTAACCCACCTCTTGATTGAAAGTATTTGAGAGTTAAAACTATACCTCTTGAACTTTTCATCTCCTTGATTTATGCATCAAAGAGGTCTATATATATGTATCCTCCACTACTTTATTAATTCATTCATGCTATTGTGAAATCTCTTAATGCTATTATATTTTTTTGAGCATTTAATTTCTCTCTTTTAAGAAACTAATTGCATATAATATTGAGATCTCTCAATGTTATTTTTATTTTTTGAGCATTTAAATTTCTCTCTTAAAACTAACTTTATTATATTATTTTAATTTCTTAATCATTTATATTTATATTCAATGTTATTTTTATTTTTTGAGCTTTTAAATTTCTCTCTTAAAACTAACTTTATTATACTATTTTAATTTCTTAATCATTTATATTTATAGTTTCATAGTTTCTACTCCTTGTATTAGTTTCTAGGTTATTCTCTATTTTATAAATTCTAACATCTTGAATTTGTAACTACACTTTTATGATTCCATTGTCTAAAATAACATTTAATGATTTGATATTTCAAATTAATTTTTATTTTTAATCTTCAATAACTATTTTTTGACTACAATTTTTCTCTAATTTCCATCTTCTTTTAGCTCTTTATGGCATCCCAACATCTTACAATAATATTTTGGTGTTTTGATCATTTAGATGCATCTTCATTGTTAATATCTCTACTCTATTATTCTACATTGATTTATGCTTTTGGACCCTTTGCATTCTTGAAGTAATTCTTAAGATGTTCTTTTGAGCATTAATGTATATTTATTGTAAAAACTTTTTATTTCTTTCTTTCTCATTTCCTAATATTCGTCAGTCTCTTGTATCTCTAAATACTTGACATTTTAGAGTTTTTTTTTTTATGCTTCTCTCTTTCTTGAAATATCTACAAGATCCATTTCCTTTCATTGGCATTTTGTATTATAATCTACTTTCATTCTCTGTTATTATTTTATTTTATTAGTATCTTAGGATCTTGTCATCATTTCACTTTCTCCCCCAGAGTAATGCCACTTATAGTTATTTCTTTTTCTTATCATGATTTATATCTCACAACATAATAATGATAGATATGTAGATGTGGTTTATTGTTATTCACAATAATTTTAGCTTAGTACTAGATGCACTCAAACTAAGCGCACACACACAACTCTTAGTCCTAAATACGATTACGATAATTGCACACACATTTTTTTTTTTACTACTTGTAGAGGTTAAAAGGCTAAAGTAGGGGATTGATCACTTTGGCAAGTTCCTATGTAGTCATTCTCTTTCCTGCAAATGTAATTTATTTTATGGAACTTCTTCTATAGATCTAATAATTCTTTGGTTGATTTGTATTTCTCCCCTTCTCTTGTATTTAAATCATTTAATTTTATTTAGCTTAAAATATTTTATATTATTTTGATATTCCAATTTTATTGCCTCTATATTCTCACCATTTTTATTTATAATATTTCTAGTGATTATGAAGGTATTTTGATTGTAGTGCAACACTTTTAACCTTCTATTTGATTCATATTATAGTGTTATTGTATAGACTACAATACAATTGTGATTTATTCTAGAATCATAATTTTATATAGAATATTTTATTTTGTATTGTTATAGATTCTTCATATAGTCAATATTGTTAATACGTTCCTTTTATATAACCAATTTTAAATGTCTTAATCTAATTTTTCATTTGTATAAAATCCAATTCTTTCCTATATTTTATTAAATAAACTTATTTTAATTAATACACATAAAAAAATAATTTAATTTATTTTTACAATTAAAATAAAATGAAATTTTCTATTGTACCTATATCTCTTTTAAATGGACATAAAACATACATTCCAATAAAATAAGATTCCATGAAATAATCACATTTTTCTAATTAGAACTGTTAAATTTGAATCTTTCCTTTTACAAAAGCAAATAGATAACTAAGGGAAAAAAGATGCAAAGTTATGTTCATTTAGTAACTTAAATTAAAAGGAAGAATCATAAAAATAATGTTCACATGCAATGTTTGTACCACAAAAAGATTGTTAATGAAATAAGATTAAATACTCACATTATTCTTAGTACAATGTGTATAAGTCCACATGTATTGTGTTCCATTTTAACTTAGGGATAAAACACGTGCTCCCATTAATCGGTGCCAAAGAAGTACACTGGTTAATAATTAAAAAAAGTGTTAGGAATATGTTTGTGTCCAAATCTTAAAGTTCTCTCAGTCACCCCAAGAAATAATTTAAATTTAATATAAAGTTCTATATTTGATAAAATATTAAATAGATAAGAATGCCAAGAACTAAATAAATAACATGTCTTAAAGTTTTACCTATAATAATTAGGGTTTGGCACGTAAGTATTTGTGTTCAAAAGGCCATAATTACCACCAATCAAGCTTTGCCGACAAGAAGACTTTGTATTGTATATGGATGCCATGCCAAGTTGATCTAAATACCTAAAAAATTGCAATTTATTTTTTTAAAATATTATCAAATTGTTGTGCATGGTACTGCTATGCTACAAAAAAATGGATAAGAAACTTAGACTTTCTAAACCAAAAAAATAACAAAAGGCATATTAATAGTCATTTTGTGCATTTGTGAAGACATTTTGAAGCTTTAAGTACACATTTGTGCATGCAAGAAGGAAAGTGAATTAGTTATAATTTTTTCAAGAATTTGTGTAGCATGATTCAACTCAAGTAAAAATTTAAAGTGCAAGATTTTTATTATAGGAAAAACAATCCTTTGAAATATTATCTAATGTTCATTGGAGTTTTATAATCAATTTATGTATGTTTATATATATACACAATATATGTATGTATACATGTACACATAAATATGCGTATGCTTTTGTATATATATACTCTCATACACAATTATAAATGATTTTAAATTGCCACCAAGAAAAAATGAAGTATGGAAACACAAAAGAAACAAAGAGGATTTTTTTATTATGGATAATCTAAGAAATTGAGTGCCATCTCAAGGCTAGAAAAATAAAGGATAAACTACAAAAGTGATAGTGTGTTAACTCATAGACTTAATCAAAGATGATTTTGGATTGTTACCTTTGATTTTCACCATGTCTCAGATTTTACTTGTTCTAGAAGATTGTATGTTGATAAGTTTCATTCCTTTAAAAAAAAAACTAGAAAAAATTAAAATATAGATAATGTTGCAATTTATAGAGTGAACAAATTGAAGTTTCATGAAAGATAATCTTACCAAAAACTAAAGACAAAAGCATTAGTGGCAAGATTGTGTCCACTATTATAAGCTCCACCAACTTCGTCAACCCAAGCACTTGACCAAGGTCCATAATTCTCCAAGATGGTTTTGAGGCTTTTGAATGTTGACTCTTCTTGGCTAAGATAAGATGGATCCAATATCTTCTCCAAAAGATGTTGATCCACACTTGGTGACCATATAATAATTAGTTTCATCTAAAAACTTGATGTCATGAACAAGATTTGATAAAAACTAACATCTCATATACCTAGCCCTAGATTGTAGATATGATGTGTAACAACATCTACAATGTTTGGTCTTGATTGTTGAAGAAATTTCTTAAACCAATTTGCATCAAAGAATCCACTAGGGGCAATAAGTTGGGGTTTCACTTGAAAATCCTTATAAATATTTTGCAGTATCCCATTAAGGTTAATTACATCAGTTGCATACTGATTAGCATTAATTCTTGTTCCACCACCACTTCCACTCAACTCATTTCCTATTCCCCCAAAATGCCAATTTTCTTGTCATGTTCTTGAGAAGAAATAGATACACTTCATAGATCAAATATAATGAGATACTCATACATCCTATATAAAATCACTCACGACTTTATTCTAAGTGTATAATTTTTTAAAATAATATAAAATAGTAGCTCAACTAATTCCCATGCATTTATTTGATAACCATGATCAACTATATACTGGATAAAATCATAAGCATTAGTTGAATCCCAAGGTCCTCCCAAAACACCCGTTGATAATTCTTTCCTTCCATTCAAAGAATTCAATCCAAATGCTACCACAACCCTATAGTTACACTTTAATATTAATTACCATTTTATAAATTGAGAAAATAGAATATTAAGCTAGAAATGATAAATGGTCTAGAGATTAGTTAAAAACTTACTTTGTTTTCTTGAAAAATAAGTTCAAGACATCCTATCTTGACATGGGAAGGCATCCATTTGTAAACCCAAACATTAGAGAAACATTTTTGGCAAAAGGATGACAAGGTTGCTTCAAGTCACCAATAGATGCATAAATGACTTTGTCTTGTAATGTTCCACCCAATCTTATTTTCAATGGATCAAAAGCTGTATATTTCCACACTAAAAATGTTAACCAAGTATTGTTATATTTGTAGTCTAAATTCTATTCTCAAGAATTGTCAAATAACTAACAACTATCTATATATGTTAATCCACTAGGTATGATCTAGAGAATCCATACAAATTATAAAGTAGCTTGGTCTCTTAAGGTGGGAATGGCCTATTTTCCTCCCCAAAGGAGACACGATCCTATGCATTTAAATGTATTACATGTACAAGAGAGTTTGACTATAGAATCATGAATGTTATAAAATTAGTAGTTAGTTAGACTGAACTTGGTCTTTTTGTCAATTATCAACTTAAATATGGAAGGCTAATGAATTATGAACCTTAACATCATGTAAAAACTAAGGATAAGTGAATTATGCACCTTAATATCATGTAAAAACTAAGGCATGATGCTTACCCTTCACAACATTTTCTAGTGGTGAACTTTCGAGATCCTGAAATAAGCCAATTAAATAATTATAAGTAAATACTAAATAAAATTATATTTTTACAATGGAAGAAATAAATTTTACAATTGCCATTGTAAAGTAGGAACCTAGTGCGAGCATCAATCAACTAGAGAAAAGTTATCAGCTCTTCAACACCCCATTTATTTTTTGAAGTGTTTACAAAATACTTTTGGAAATAAGTGGTCCTAATATTATAAAGGAAGTGAATTTCTAGATAACTAAGACATCATTGTTAACACAATATCAAACATATGTGAAAGTGTGTATATCCCTACTTAATTTTTAGTGTCCTAGGCACCTTTATTCATTGGCTACAAGAAATTCATTGAGATCCTTGAATCCTTCATTTGAATCCTCAGAAAGGTATAAAGGCCTCTTGATATTAGTAACAACTAATCAAATAACATATGGATAACATTAGTACTATAAAAGACCCAACTAGTTAATATGCCAAAATAAAAAAAAATAAAGATTTGAAGGAAAATGATGCATGGAAGGTGCTCACTAAGCATGCAATTTGTACCATTGCACCTTATTACAAAAGGTGCCAGATCATGTTTTGTTTTTAGATCTTACCACAATATCTATGACAATCACTAAGCTTTTGGAAGGAAACTATAATGAATTTTTTTCTTCTAGAATCTTACTAATTAACTATAATGGACCATGACCCTCTTCATGGGATTTTCAATTCACCTCATTCTTTAGCTAATCAAAACTAGATTAAGTGGTCTTTTCCATTTCCTGGTGTGTGGAAACTAAATATTTATTGAACTTCCCATGGAAACATGGGGCCTTCTAGGGCTAGGCGTGTTATTCAGGATCACAAGGGAAAGGTGCTAAAATTTTCTATGAATAAACTCAATTAGGGGATAAATAATGAAGGTGAAGTAGATGCCCTTTTGCTGGGACTCTAGATGGTCAAAGATTTTAATATTGAGAATATAATTATTGAAAGTAAAATAATGATTAATGATATCAAGTTTCCACAATCCATAATGTTCTTTTTGTAATTATTTTTGAATTTGATTGTGTGAGAATTTTTGCATCAATGTTTCAGATCATAGAGTGTGATCCAAAACGTTGATGTAAAAATTCTCATACAATCAAATCCAAAAATCATTACAAAAAGAAAATAATGATTGTCATTTTGTGTTTGAGGGATATGTGTTATAATAATTGGAGAAAAAGAATATTTTGAAAGGTTCTTGGGATACATTGAACTCTATTCCTAATTCACTATTCACCATTTTTGTAGGGAGGGTAATGTTTTGATGGACTGTATTTCTAATAAATTTATTGATTATATGGTGGACTTTGTAGTGGTTGATGCTATTTTATGGTGGTTGGGGCTGCTACACATTATTTCAAATGATTCTAGTTTGAGTAAATTCTCATTCCCATGCATGACGATGGTTTGTTTCTTTTAGTTGAGCTTTAATTTATTGTTTTATGTTGGTATGGGAAATTACTCTTGCCCATGTGGCCTTCAATTTATGATGATGCTTGGTAGTCTCCATCATCATTTGTTGCAAGAATCAATTTGGTTTTGATATGTTGTCATGGAGCTAGCATTACATGTGCAACCATTGGTTCGATAGATGGATTTTAGGGGTGAGATCATAGTGGAAAGGTTGAAGAGAGTGGTCTTCCAACATGAAAAAGTGTTGAATTCCATCATTAAGATATTAGGTATAGATTTTATCAAAGGTGAAGTGAGACATTGGATAAATACTAAAATATCTTCTATGTTTATCAATAATCTATTAAGATTAATAAAGGATGAACAAATCATGAAGCCTCTAGGTAGATTTTTCATTTAGGAAAAGTTTAGAGTTGGTTTGGAGAAGGAGGTGGATAAAATGAAATTTGAAAATACTGTCTCTCTTCTAGTTTTGGGATATATAAATTCTACAACATCACTTCTATTGGTTTTTTAGGAGAATTGAAGCAATCCTTAAGAAGTTGGTTCATGAGGTGGTGAATATTCAAAAATTTCTCATTTTTGTAAAGGGGATGGAGGAGTAAAGTCTCTCCAAGTGTTAGGAAAGGTTCAATGTGTCCAAGGCTAAGAACTTGTTTAAATTTTTGGTCAAGTTAGGAATGTTGGTAAAGCTAGAGAATGGTTCTTATGGGGTGGTTACTAGTGGTGTTATTTAGTTTGTTAGGTGTTATGGGTTGTAGCTATTTTGTTTCTAAGTAGTGTAATATTTTGTAATATTTTATATGATATTAGTTTGAAATATAATATCTATTGGTTGACAAATTTGTCTTCTTGAAATTCAAATTAATATGACTCTTTTTTTCCAAGAATAAAGACAAATAAGCAATTAACAATTGGAGGGATCACAATTTCATTGGCGATCTTCTAAATTTTAATTAAGATACAACTCCCTTGTAAGATAAAATTTGGATTTTTGAAATTTAAAAGATGGGTATAATTTTAACTAGAAAGTAGTAAAGGAAATACTAACATTTGTTCATAGCTATGATACAAATGCGGTAAGAATAAATCCACAAACTATTAACTCGAATGCATAGTTCATAAAACTTGAAATCTGACTAATATTACCAATATTCCAACAAAAAGATTGAGCTATCAACAATAAATGGACAACTATTTAGACTTCAACTTCACTCTATTCCAAAGAAGATGAATGTAAAGCAATAGAATACCACATTCACAAAGAAAGGTAATATTCAAACTTATTTATCTAAGATAATAGACTTATTCATAAACACTAAGCATCACATCTAAATTTCATATGTGTACAAACAATGAATTTCTTCAGAAATGAGAAAAATTGCATTGATCCTTCTTTGAGCAATTCTCACTCTTATATTAAAGTGTAACAGGGATCAAAATTTTGGACCCTTCAAATGTCCTTAAATTTCATATTTAAGCATTACAAAATAGAACTGCCACCAAAATCTTAAAAACCGATTCTTTAAAAAGAACCACAAAATAAATTTCATTATATTTAAACTTTTTAAAATTAAAACATTAAATAAAACATGGCCGCTACAAAGGTGGTTGGGTGGATGAGTCCACGAGTGCTTCATTAGTTTCCTGCTCCTATTGACTAGATGTCACTCGTGTCTTGTCGTCTTTGAAATCTTGGGTGATGTATGAGATATCAACGTGCTGGGGAATTGTGACATTTTTCATCCTTAGCTTCTAGAGAGCCTTATTATTGTAGATAGTAACAATCTATTTCAAAGTCATTCTCATCTAATTTCTCCTTCTCACTTCATAATCATTAGAACAATCTACCCAATAATCTTCTAAATGTGGCACATGATGGAATCTTGGGCCAAGATGGAGATTGTTCTTCACAAAATTCTTTCTATTGAAAGGAAACCTCATCTTATACATTGAGATATTGTATTTTATAATATCTCTCTCAATATTGAGGGCGTTTGATTGAGATTTACATTAGTAGTTCCCGAGACCAATGGGAAACATGATGCCTATCTTCTTCCTTTCTACACACTTATTGTTAACTTTTGCAATCTATTTACAAACATCTATTAGGATGAATTTGTCTTCTACATATTTGGGAAATTTATGAGGTATCTCGTCATATCTTCCAACCCTCAAGTAGGTGAATCTATTAAATGAATGAAAAGGCTACCATACCTATTGACAAGTTGGAAATCCTCTAGAGAAACTCTCTGCCCTAAGTCACCTTGCAATTCTCTGACCAATCTCATAGTGAACACATCGTTCACTCTCCTGAAATTCTTGTAACTCTTCTCTAGCTATAAGTTGGTATAGTAATCATAAATTTGAATTTGGTCATAAAATTCATCAACATGGTTTAGTCCAGACTAGGGTCTTGTATATGCCAATGCATAGAAGAGATATGAAGACATATAAAAATACTTATTAATCGTAAAGCTAACTATTATGTCATGTAACCTGTCACTGATTAGGGTTTCCCAATCCAAGTATTGTGTTCAAACATAGATAATTTGAATAAAGAAGTACATCCATTCTTCAAAATCTTGGGCATTCACACTACCCCTTAGTCTATGCAAAAAAACAATAATATTTGAAATTTCATCCCAAAAATGTGACCTATGTAGGTTCTTAGGCAATTGAGATTACCCCTTCTTGGGGTCTATTGATGGGTGTTTTAGCACTTCTCAACACAAGAAGTGCATAAGCGCACTACCTCTCTTGAAAGGCAATCTCCAACAACAAGTTGCTGAAAATTACCCCAAGGTATCTTGGGTGTCAGATCATGACTTGCTTGGAATGTCTCAGTGGTTTTAATGTGATTTTGCTAGTAATCACAGGGACACCTTACGTAAGTTAAGTGGGAGGGGAATTGGTTCTTCAAATGGAGTTCTTAAAGTGTGGAATCGATGTGCAGTTGTTGCAGGTTCAAAACAACAATCTAGAACTCTATTTTCATCTTCAAGTTTGGCTTTACAATGTGCAATGAACCTTGTCTAAACTACTATTTAAGAGAAAAGTCAAAAGGGCAGGGGAGAGAGTAATTTCCTTAGACCAAAAACTACTAATGAATAATGATAGTGGAGGACTCTACAGTGGACAACCTTCCTAAAACTGAGTTCCACTTAACCAAATTAACTCACAGTCTCATGAAACCAGTGCAATCTTCTAAGGTCTACAGATTTTCAACCATTCATTCACCATAAAGCATGAATACAAGATAGAATTTAAGTGCAACATTCAATTCATGTTCAAAATAGCTTTACATTTCTATTTATCATCAACAAACAATAAAAAGCATGAACAAGGAAGGGCATCAACATAGCAAAATTCTTCAATACGAATGAACAACATCTATTAATCTACCAAAATCATGTAAAAACCATAGAACAACAAAGTTAATCTATTCAAATTCACTAACTATGAGGAGAAGAATCATGAAACATGAAATTGGAACTCAAGAATCCACCAAAATCAATGAATTTCTATTAAAATTCCAGCAACATGTCTTTACAACAACTCAACTCTCTCTTGAAAATGAGAGGAGACCCCCTATTTATAGTGTCCAAAAAGAAAAATGAATGGCCAAGATTCAATCTCATTGTATGGCCAAGATTCACTACAAATTAGGGTTTCACCTACCCCCAAATATTTTATAATTTAATATTCATCTTTGTCTTCTAGCCTATTTTGTCTTTTAGTGGGTAGCATTGTAGCACTTTGTCTTTTAGTTGATTTCCTTTGCTGTAGCTACTTTGTGAGGAATTCATTAGTGATGACATGGTTTCCTTCTTGTTTCTTCACATTAGCATACTCCACGAACTTTCCAATTAATGCACGAAGCTTGCTCCACTCCATTATATTAGATTGGAGCACCTGGAAGTTCAATTTCCTGGACTTGCCGGTAATCACATCCCAATCTTTTTCACATTTCTGCGTATTCTTTATCACTTGCTCACATTGAGCGAAGGCTCACGCAAAAAAATCCATAAAGTCTGGAGTGAGGGTATCGATGGCTCCATCCTCCATCTTCTTCTGGAAATGTGGCTTTATCTTCTCTGGGTCGAGCTCAATGGCGGGCATGTCAAAATCTATCATTAGCTTCAGATACTCCTCACAGGTCGTCCTGATTTCTTTGGACCAATCAATATCAAGCTCCACTTCATGGAGCACTCGTTCCAACATTTCTTTCCTATGGTCAAGGCCTAGCTTCCATGTTCATCTTCTGCCAGTGCTAGCTTCTTTTCCTAGGCTTTCTCAGGTATCTTGAGGATAGCCTCAAGTTTGGGATATGTAATCTTGTACAACTCTGGGAAGTCGATGCAAAATTTTCTTGTGCCTTCAAGCTATTTTTGCACCTCTAAGAATTTATTTGTTGTCTTGACAACGCAACCGATGCTCATATTTCCATTGTAAACCACCCATTAGAACCAATCTTCAGTGGCCTTCATCCAATTCTTTCTCCTTTCCACCTTGCTGATGTGATCTTTCGAGAGTAGTAGAGGTGGCGCTAATGATGTGGTGGGAAGTTCCTCAGTGGAAGACCATTGTTGTATATAAGCTATTAAATCTACCACTTGTGCTTTTAATTCCTCCTTAGAGGATTTTTCCTTATGCATTTGATGCACAATAGTAGCAACTAATCCTTGAAGATGATCAATTTTTTGCTCTCTCGTGGCTGTTCCCAGGTCAATAGTGGAGATCTTATAGTTGACTTCATCTCCTTCAACCACTAGAGTAGCTATTTGTACAGTCCTGGATCCCGAGGCGTCCATTGTTAAGTGGGATCTTACCCTTGGCTTATTTTCCTTCTTTGTTCCTATCTGTGCTCGAGCCAGGATGGCCTCTAGCCTTTCCTTCAGATCCATAAGAGTAGGGGTCTTCTTCTCCAATTGTTTTTCTAGCCATTCAGGCACTTGGGACCCCTCTTTTGGTGATTCACGATCACCTTCATCCTCTTGAGTATGATGGACCTTCATTTCCTTACTACCCGAAGCCTTTTGTTCTATATTTTCTTCCTCTTCTTCATTTGAATCTCAGATAAATATAGTTTCTTTCTCTGGAGATTCGATGGCTATATGTTCTTTGGGGCTATCTTCCCCTTCAGATGTCTTCTCTTCTTCTTCTTCTTGTTCTTGCTTGTGTTCTTCATGATGCTCTGCTTCTGGGATTTTCCTTGTTTCAACCTCTTCTTCAGGCTTGTCTTCTTCTTTCTCTTCCTTTTCTTTTTCTTCTTGTTCTCCTGAAGGAGGCATTTCTTCATCATGTTCAGAGTTCTTGCCCTGCTCCCCTGTTGGAGGTTCTGTGCTTACCTCCATTTCTTTGTGTGTTTCCTTCTCCTCATTAGAGGGTCACTTTTCAACCTCTTCTCCAACATCCCTGAGTTGTTGGGTCAACTCTGGATCAAAAGTTTCCACAATATATTTTGTGCCTAGTTTCTCAACATCTTCTTCAAAGGATTGTGATTCCTCCTACTCATGCACTACTTCATCAATAACCAGGTGTTGATGCTCAGGATGCTCATGATAATCATCTACTTCTTCCTCCATTTCTTTAGTTGCTTCCCTCGTTTCTCTCTCCAACTCTTTAGAGATTTGCATTGTTACTTCCATTTTCGGTGACTTGGTTGGAGTAGGAATAGGAAGGCCGACAACAACTTGGGCCAGGGTAGCCTGCACTGCTGGATTAATAAATACTCCTGATAGCTCCGTTGGTATGTTTTGCATATGCTAAGCAAATGATTCTTGGAGTGAGAGGGTGGGCATTGTCATTGTTGCAGTGGCTAATGGAAGGGTCATTGATGGAGACATAGAGGCAGAAGAGAGTGGAGAACTGGTGGCAGAGGAAGAATCTACCACCAAGATTGGTGTAGTAGGAAAGGTGGATTAAAATGTCCACCGTAGGTGGAGAAGAAGCAAGCATTGCTTGAGAAGCAGGATGAGGAGTGATAGCAGTGGAAAAAATAGTCGTGGCAATGAGAACAGAGGCAACAAGTAGCCCAAAATTTGGTTGCTCGGCCTCTTCTTCCTCTCCCTTGCGGAGTGGGTCCTCTTGTATAGTGGGCATTTCAGTGAATCTGACTGACTTCTTTGATTTCTTGGAAGGATCACCTTCCGATGCTTTCCTTGAATACACCTTGTGTTTGGGCTGGCATTCAACTACCTCTTTTATTTTCCTTGACCTCGTAGCTGGAGGATATTTTGAAGTTTCTCCGGTCAGGGCAACAACAGTTCTGTTATAAGTCTCGCTCTCAGGATCATCCTCGAGCTAACTGTAGGTTAAAGTAGCTCCTTGTAGTTTCAATTGAGTGATCTTCCCATCAATCCATTACTTTGTTCGAGCTTCAATTGGCTTCATCAAAATATCAAGGTCATTGACCTCTTCCTCATTCCAATCACTCAAGGGCAGCGGTAGATTGGCAACAACATCATATATAGGATCTATCACTGTGTTTTCATCTTCTACAACTTGATCCGGTACTGGAAACAAGTTAACCATTTTAACAAAGTATGTTGTCATGCACATGTAGTGCCTCATGCAAACTTCTTTATCATCTCTGCAATTTTCCCAAAAGTCCTCGACATTGTGCTGATGTGCATATTCTACCCTAATCATCTTCTTTAGTTTTCCATAGGGGTCCATTCGTGGCCTGGTAGTGTGGAACTCCAAGTTATATTCATTCAACTCCTTATTAGAATATTTCGCACATTGGGATGCGAGGATTGCATACATACACTGGCCAAATGTGAGTGGATAAGGAATTCCTTGCTGGTGTTTGTCGCTTAGGAGGGTATGCACACACTACAATTTCCTGGAGAGCTCAAGTAATACCAACCATTCATTTGGATACTGGGGAAGCTTATATGGTTTCTCTGAGAAGCCCTCACTTCTGATGTATGTAAACTTGGGAAACTGAATAAATAGAAAGCTGAACCGGTGGATGAAGGCGTTAGCAGTATGTGCGACTCTCCTTTCGAAGTCACCCCCAAGCAATCTGATGATGTGCCCGATGAAGGCATCATTGAATTTGCAATAGTATTTTTGGAAGTTTCTAAATTGAAGTTGGGGGTATCTGTCATATACCTTCAATTCCCTCCTTGGAGTTTGGCTTGGTGTCACAAACAGACCTCTGTATTGAGCACAGTTAGCTAGTAGATAAACCAGGTATGAGGTCATGTAGAATTGTGAGGTTTTCTTTACTGCCACAAACTGCTCATGAAGGTAGTTGCTAATCATTCCCGTCCAATAGAATTTGGTCTTCCCTTTGATGATCTCCTCTATGAAATAGAGCATCCATTCTTGGAAGAATGCTGCAGTTGGGAGGCACACAACTCTACTCAATAAGGTTACCAAATCATGGTAATCTTCATAGAAATCGCTCCTAAAGAGCTCCTAGGATACTTTGTTTGCACTACCCCTCTTCTCCTTTAACCAGTATTGATTAATCAATTTCTTTCACTTGAGGGGGTCGGCCTTCCACATGCTCTCAGCGTATTCTTTGGTTGTCTCTTCCATTTCATCAAAGGTGGTTATATGGAAAGTTTTCCTGATAGACTTGGCAGACAAATCAACCAATACGTTGCCATCCCTATCCATTATTCTTCTAGTGCTTTCCTGATATGCCTCTCTGCAAGCCATTACTAATTTAGGGGCTATGAGGGCAGGTGGGAAACCAACAGCCTTGGACAACCCACTTCCTCTAATCCTTTTGGCATTCTCTGTGGTAGGGTTGATAATGAACCTCTGCTTGAATTCATCGATGTCAATATTCCCCAAGTTAGTATCTAAGACCTTGTCCTAGTTTGTAGTGACCTTTGACTTAAGTTCCTCTCCTTGGAACTTGTACTTCATTTTATCCTTGTCTTCTTTTCCCCTTGGTGCCTTGGAAACTTTCTTTCCCTTTTCCTTTTCTTCGGATGCTTCCGAAGGTCTCGCAGCTGGTTCCATATATCCTGTAAGCAAGGGAGCAGTAAGCACATTCAAGTGTAAAACATGAGAAATGTTAGCAAAGTCCTACAAAAACAACGTTAGATTGAGTAATTCATCATCTAAGGATCCTAACATTTCTTTCAGATCATCTCTAGCCTTTCGCTTGAGGGAATTATGATAATGCAGGCCCAAGGGTTTGGACTTCCCTGGGCTGGCAACTATTTTGAAAACAACTACAAACGAATGACAATCAGGGCACAGTGGCCCGCATGGTTCCACTTGCATCAGGATTTTAGTCATAAAGTGGGGGCCCACTAAGGAGATCAAGCCATTTTAGCATGTGGGTCGAATAAATTTTGAAGCTCTAAAAACGTTAAGTTCATCATTTAGGCATGCGGGCTCAAGGCATGCAGATGCAGGGAACCTCTTGGCTATTTGGAGCTCTACCATTTGAAATGACACTAGCAAGGCGACGCCTTGCAATGTGGGATCCGTAGTCTCAGAGGATGGTAGCGTTTGTTCTTTGAAGCATTCATCATTTAACCGAATGCGGGTGAGGAGGTGTGGAAGGATGTTGGATGATCGTCATTCAGGATGGCGAGAAGAGGATAACGGTTTGCGTAGAGCAGCCTGCATGGTTAGGTTCGAAGGAGTCCTTGACATCGAGTTATTGGTTCATCGTTGAGTGGACGAATCTCATGAAGTTGGGTTCCGCATAGCGAGCCGACAAAAGTCGTTGGTAGTTTGAAGCAGCGAGAGTTGGACAAAGTTCCACAGGCGGCCACTCGCGTGGGTCAGCCTGCAAGACACTGGACACTTAATTGTTTGGCTTCGAACCCTAGATGGAGGTGGTGAGTGCGGGCTCCGCGAGGTAGAGAGATGGTCTATTAGGGCCATTTAGGATGGCGAACTTGAAGCGGAAGCCCACAGACGAAGGTCCGCAATGAGGAACCCGCCAAAAGGGCAACACTTAGTCATTTTCTTAGCACAAGGGACTGGACAAAAATGGCTAGGGTGGGGCCTAACTACCAGAATGATCTCAGGATTTCGTTGTTTGGGAACGGTCGTTTATGCAGCGGCAGGAGGATAGCGGCGGTTCACATTGGATGGTCCACTGGGGTTTATGCACTTAAGTCTATATCGACAGACATGGTTTGCGTGGGACTTGTGAGGTGGGTGGCCAGGGCAAGTCTGATGTTTAAAAATGACGTGATATGAGGGGTGATCTAGAGGTGGAAGCCCGCCTTTACAGACTCGATGGGGATGGAAGATCTCATTTTTGACTCATGTTTTCATTTAAGTTTTGAAATGCAGCTGAGGGCGAGCATCTTCTCACATACGCAGGCCCGAAGGAGGTAAAGGCCGACCGTTTCAAGGTTTATCATTTGAGGAACATGGCATTAACAACTGGCATGATGCAGACCCGCAGGGTATGATGACTCTTGTTGAAGAACGACCATGGGAGGTGAAGGTTCCACATGAATTTTATTGCTGATTTCGAGGGATTTTCCAAAATTTAAAACATGGGTTTTATTTGGCCTAATGTCTTTTAGCTAGTTTTCAAGTTTTCCCTCTTGAGATTTTGAAAAAATTGAAATAATTGAAAGAAAAACCAAAACATGGGGGACGACAGAGTTTCTACCTAAGTAGACCCACAAAAATTTGATGTTAACGATGCACGAGCAACACCAAGACTTTGCGGGCGTGGGGGGTGGCGACGTCAACAAACTTTGAGAAGTCTTCTGAAAGTGTGCAGGTGAAAATGACATGTCAGGGAGGTCTATTTATAGACTTTTCAACATTTGTTATTAGCCATTAATGTGGGTATGACGGTGACTAAAGTTGGTGGATGCTCATTTCAAAAGCACGACGACGGGAACATTGGGGTCCACAAAGCGGACGACACCCAAGAGCTGGCCGTCTGGCAAGTCAGCAATGAAAACGGTGAAGGAGGTCGCGTATCCCGCTAGGCGGGAGGATGTCTCGAGGTGGCCATTCAGGACAACGAAGATGCCACATAATTTTGCATTGGGTGGCCTGCAAGGGCGGACCCACATTCAATGAAAGACGATAGTTTCAAAGTTTGAAAGAAAACTACCAAGGGAACTTCACAGAGGCTAAAGGCCTGGAAATTTTTGAAGCAGTGAAACTTGGTCAACATAAGATGGCATCTATAAGACTCATTGACCACTTAGGAATCAAAAATAGGGGGCACGCAAAATGAGGCAATGACAAAAGCAACCTAGCAAGGCGAAAAAGAGAGGGTCCCTGTTCTGAATGAGGCATGTGTGCTATAGGCACAACAGGGTCACAAATCACTCTTTGGTGATGATATTTTTAAAGTATCCCTTCTTTCCAGAAAAAAATGACACTAAGACAATGTAAAATTGATATTCGCAAAAACCTCCCTCTCGGGAAATCTGAAACAACCACTAATGGTAGCTCTATCAAGGGTTATTAGTAAATTGTCATCATTTATCATATTTTCCCTAATCTCAGGATTGTGGTGATTGATGCATTCCCAAATGAGGTCTGTGCATTGCACGGTTACAGGGAAAGCAATCACTTCTAACAAGCCACTCTCTACTAACCTCTGAGTGATAGGAGCCCTATCTGGTTTGTTTATCATTTCCTAAAATTCTCCCAAATTAACATGCCCTATCTTGGTGTCACCTATCTCTGGCAATGTAATTTCCAAACCAGAGAAATGTTCATATCCTAGGTATTTATACTTCATTGTTTCTCAAATTTAGGCTGTTAAATTCTAGATTTTTTTTCCAACGTTTCCCTTAAGAATACCAACTTTTGATTCGAGAAAATCCTTTGAATGCAAGTAAAACTTGATAACCAAGAATTTTTTAAAGAGTGTTGCTTACCGACTTATATCTCCTCCAGTGATGGCTCTATGAATAATTCTACTTAAATTCTATTTGCAATTATTTCCGCAATTCTGCTTCTTCGAGCTCAAAAAACCCCAATTTCCTTTACAAATTGTGAAGAATAATTACATTATAGATCACTGTAATCTTCATATAACTCGACACTTACTTCACCTTACTTAGCTTTGATAGTAATTAATGCTGGTAGGTGGTCTAACTAGCACTAATTTTGAACTCACATTGTGCAAAGGAGAGCCGAGTTTTTGAAAGGTTCTTGAAACCGTGTCAAAATTTGACAAAGGTTTCAAAATCTTAATCGACTTTCGCTTCAAACAATTCTTTCTTTTCCTTCCCAAATTTTTATTGGATGAGGTACAATATTAAGTTGCGAGTCAGGTTCTATTAAGGTTGTGAAAACCTCATTAGGACTCAACGTAGTTTCCACAACTTCGTTTGATGTCGATAAAGACTAAAGAATAACTCAACCTTTCTTCTTTGGCCACAAAAAGAAAGGTTCTTGGTTCAATTCCAGAGTCTAACATGGTTATGAAAACCTTATCGACTTCTAATAATAATTACTAGATTGAGAAGAATTTTCGCTTTTCCTATCTCTTGGAACACTTTTTATTTCAAATGAAGATTCTTCGAAAGACTGATAGGTTTCAAAAACCATTGTGACCTCCAACAAAGTTTTGAAAACTTTTAGAAAGATTGACTCTTTGGATCTCAACTTTTAACAAATCAAGAGACTTAATCGAAAGAGACATAAGTTGTAATACCCCATTAGGTTCTGACAAGGTTGTGAGTACCATGTCGATTCTCGATGATTGTTCTAAAACCATTACAAATAGCTGATTTTAAGAAAAAAATTAAGTATGAGAATTTTACAAGTATGAATAACACTTGAACAATCTTTGATGATGGATAAGACTTAGACTTAACCATAAATAAGACCTTGAAAAAGGAATGAAACATGATGAGCTAAATTTAAGGTAACAATATGTTATTGGGTTTTTAGTTGTTATTTGGATTGATAGTAAATCTTTTAGTCCGACAATGGTATGCTCTATCTCCCACTAGTTGTGACATAATATGTAATATTTTACAAACTTCAATATAAAATTATGGGAGAGGGCCCTAATCTCTCACTTGAATGATAAAAGAAAAAATATGATGGACCGTGAAAATGCCATATCTCTGATCTATGATAATCACAATATTGTTTGTTCATAAACCATATAAAAATCCTACAAGGCCACTAAAGCCTCACTTGAGATATTTTTTGAAGAGTAGTTTAAAACTATAATCTTGAACTTTGGTTATTGTGAAGGTCACTACTAATTGAGTTCATAGGAATCCTCTTTAGAAGAAAACCCATGGTTTTTTATCAAGGTGAAATATCTTCATTTAAACAAGTGTTTACAATTAAACTAAAAGTTACCTAGCTATATAATGGAAAGAAGGGGTACTACTCTAGTATAATTACACCATTGAAATATACCCATCTTTACAATACTCAAAAACCATAAAAAATTACAATTTTAAAGGAGAGAAAATCTTTATGGTATGATTCCATGGAAAGATGTAGGTACTCTCAATGCTTTGGGAAAGTTACATAACCCACAAAGGGTTAGGGGAGATATGAAAACATGCCAAATAAAATTGTAATTGAAGTGAACTAATATCACCAATAAAGCCTATGTCTAAATTGAGTTTTGACATATTGGCCTCCCTAAAATGGAAAAGTGTAACTAAGTCTAGGATGACATGGATAAATGCAATATCTTAGTTTTATAGGGATTCCTTGTAGAAACGAAAATGCGGATCCTTGATCTTACATCATGAGAAGAACCTATATTGTATATATCAGAAATTTTTATGACAAATTTTATTTGGTATAGGTGTAAATGAAAGTGTAAAAGTAATATTTGTAGGTGCTTGATAGATCATTATGAATTGCCAATTATTAAGATCAATTTTTTCTACTCACAACCACCTAATTACATAAAGAGGTAGATGGGAGAAAGTTTTGAGTATATTTAAAATTATTGATTATGAATAAAAATATAGTGGCAATTTTTTTTATTCTAAAATTGTCCATTTGAGACCTAAATAGATAATCACAAGTTGGATGGGTTCAAATACGGACAGGTAAGTACCATGAAACAATTATGGAATGAAGGAACTAAACAATACATGAGCTAAAGTGGATATAAGCTATCCAAAGCACTCAAATGCTAATAATCATCTAAAAATTTGGTCTTTTTTTTTATGATAACCCATTCCAACACACTAAAATCCACATATAAAAAAATCAATAAATATTTTTTATTATATACAATAGGTAATTTTAGATTTCGTCCAACAAAATTTAAAAGAAAATTTAGATCATTTTTTATTCAATGCCAATAGGCTATTATTGAAGAGATTTTGAGTTTCATCCCTAATATTATGTCATCAAAGAATGTGATCTAGTTAGATTAAAAATGTTAGTGTCAAGTCTGTCTTTGATGTACACACCCTTGGATGCATAATAATGGAAAGTGCAATGGCTTAACTATACTTTTATATTGTCCTTAATAAACAAGCTTAACAATGAATAGAGGCCCAAGTAAAACTTCTCACTTGGATCCACACACTAAGGGGAACATGTACGAATAAAGTGGAACCAAAAAAAGGCTTTATTTAATTGTTCTCTAGTTGATGATTGTTTGGCTCTCTGGGTAGTTAGTTGAATGCCCCACCTTTCCCTTAATTTATAGTCCACCCAAACCTAGGCATCTTAATACTATTAGTGATTCTTTACATTTTTTCCACAAAACAACCTTTGATGCATTTTAAAACTTGTAAACTAACTTGTTAGATTCAAATTAGAAGTAAATAATAACAAATGCAATATGATATCTTAAATTTTAAGATTTCTAGTTAAATACTATTTATAAATCAAATTACATATTCAATCAAAGTAATATTTTAAGATTAATTTTGGGTAGTGGATTAATGGTTAGAAATTCTTATGTAATGTTTTTTGGGAAGTTAAGCTAGGTTGTATATTATCACTCTAAACATGATAAATACATATTTAGGCTTTCCATGAAAATAGCACAAGGGAGATTTGATATCTAATCTCTCCACTTTCTACACCTGCTTAAAAATATATAATTAAAAGAAGGTAACATATACACCATTCATGGATACCATAAGGTAGATTCCAAAGCATTCATGGATACACCATTAATGAAATATTTTACTTTAGAAGGTAGATTCCAGACCATTCATGGATACCACTTTCCAATTTTAAACCATATATGCCATGGCTTAAAGATCAATTTTCCCTTCTACCTTATTTTGTCTATCCATAACTGCATTGTTGTTGGGGCTTACCCCCCTCCACTAGGGCTTGATCATGACACTATATAAATACAACCTCTCTGTTAGTTTGAAAAACAACCCCTCCAAAAGGAATAGCACTATGAAAATTAAGGAAATTGACCCCCCATGTTGTCTATTTCTAGTGAGAGAAGCCCTAGCTTGAAGCCCAAGCCAGGAGGGAAAAAAGTTACTAAAACCAACAAGGTGTCTCTTGGGGTTGATACTCCCCCTCCTAGTCTTCATGATCTCCTCATAAAAACTCTGGAAAAAGAAAAAGTATGGCCTTTCCAAATAAAAAAGTACTCCTCTAAGCCCCCTATCAAAAGCACCCAATGCAATGAGAGTTTTCTTGTTCTTGAGGCCTCCCCTAAAAAAAGGAAAAACCTCCTCTTCCATTTCTACCAAAAACAAAAAAAAAACATTGTGATGTTGTGTCTGAAGATAGTTCTATTAATATTTTAGATGTTGAAGGTGATCTGAACTGCATGCTTATGTTGAAGCATAATCCCCCACTATCCTTGCAGGGTAGAATATTTGCTAGGTTGGCCAACCAATCAGCTGTGGGGCCCTCTCTTGGGTCCAAATGTAAAGAAACTATCCCCTCCTCAGACTCAAAGGGTGATGATTCTAAGGATGAGGAATTTGTTCCTCAGCCAAAAATGTTTGAGGATGATCTCCTTTATGAGGAAAGAATGGATCTGTTGCAGATGAAAGCTTTGGAAGATCAATTAGTGGGAATGGAGGAGGAGCTAGGCCTTGGTAAGAAGAAAGAGGAGTTGAATGATGACAGGGAAGGCGAGATTGATAAAGAGGAAGAAGATTAAGAGGCCCTTGATGATGAAGAGGAGGAAATAGAGGAGTATGAGGATAATGAATCTAAGGAAGATGTTAACCAAGTGTTTGAAGAATAAATTTTTGTTGTTCCTCAACATAGTGATCAAAATGAGGCTAATAAAGATGTCTTGATGTGTAGAGAAGAAGCCTGGATACCCTCTCATTCTAAGTATCAAATGGGGAATTTACACCAGGAGCTTCAAAAGCTAAAAGCCACTAATGAAACTGATAAGGAAAAGAGTAAAAGTATAGAGAAGGCCATTTGTAGCCTCACTAAGGTTACCCATGGTATCATGATGAAAGCTGTTATGGGAATGGTATCGAGAAAATCCAAAATTAACAAACATAAAAGGAAACTCAGTGTGGATGAAGACCACTAGAGGACCAAATATAATGTGAAATGAAGGATGGACCACTCTAATGAAGATGGGGTGGAGCCGATGGATGATTTGTTGAATAATTAAGACCTTTTCAACTAAGTTTTTTCTTGTGACCTTGGTGCTATTTTTTGGTTGCAAATTTTCTATTCTCTGGCGGTTGGGGTTTTTTGCTGCTTTGTTGTTTTTTAGTGGGCCTGTGTGCCCAATTCTTATTTCGGCCTGCATGCCTATGGTTTTAATTTTCCTATATTAATGTCTTAAACTGTTGGGTTAGGGCCCTTTTCCATGCTTATTGAATAAAAAACATATATCTAGATAATTCATACACAATTATCATTGAATGCCAATTTATATTGTAAGAGAACTATTCAACAATTCAATAAACATGAAATAGAGTTTTATAATTTTTGTTATATATTTTTATACTAGAGGAGGGTTAAGACTACTCTATTTACCCTAAGCTTGGTAGTTTACATTTAACTTGAACAAAATAAGGTAATAGTATGACTTATTCATTCATAGTTGAGATTCCTTACTAGTTTATCTTGGTGGAAAACACCATTCATTTAACAAGATTTATGGAGTTTATTAATGTGTCATACCTATTTTAATATTGTGTGTGTTGGCAAGGTTCAAGTTACTCTTGACCTCTAGGGATACAAAATTTGAATAATATAAGGTAACTAGAAAGGAACATACTAGGAAATAATTGTCCTTGTGGGCTTTTACATGAATGGTTGAAAGCCTAAGCTTGGACAACAATATTTTAATTAAAGGTAAATAGGAAGATAAATTCTTGGAAATGAATTTCCTCGTGGAAATATGTGATGTGTTCATCATGAGAGTAAATATTGAAATACAAAAATATATAAATAAAAAAACCCATGAAAATAAATCCTCTCGTAGACTCAAATTATCCTTTATCTTAAAAAAACTAAAATTACATTCACCTTCTATACTTATAATTTTTTTATCAGTCAACACTATAAATTTACACTACATAAAATATCTTAGTAGATGATGCTACTAAATGTTAATAATAATGAACAAAATTTTAAAAAATCATTTCCTAAACAAAATATCCATTAATGATCAAAAATATAATAAGAAGTGATAATAAATGTCAACCTTGAGGCAACCTAATATATTAGTTAAGTGATTTTTTATTAAAGACAATAACAAGGTCCATAATTCAAAAAATAATAAATAAATAAATTAAAAGATTCAATAATTTATATCTTCTCTATGTATAAAGTGATAAATATAAAGAAATTGAAGTACATAAAAAACAAAAAGATTTAATAATTGAATAAACTATTTTAGATCTTATCTATGCATAAAAATCATAAATATAAAAAAAATAAAAAAAATCAACAATTAAATTAATAATCAATAATAATTTTATAACCAACTTCTAAGAGTAGATGAAGCTATTGGAAAACATGGATGATAGTCCCATGTTCATTTCCTTGGATTTACTCCCACGTGAGTGAAGGACAACTCATATAGACAAAGGTTATAATAGTAGGTGTTAAGACGTTGACATAGATGATGGTCTCATATTTCATTCCTTGGATTTACTCCCACATGAGTGAAGGGTAGCTCATATAGATAGAGGTTATAATAGTCTGTGTTAAGACTTTGACATGGATGATGGTCCCAGAGTCGATTCCTTCGATTAACTCCCACACGGGTGAAAGGAAGCTCACATAGACAAAGGTTATAATGGTACGTGTTAAGACTTTGACATGGATGATGGTCCCAGATTCGATTCCTTGGATTTACTCCCACGAGTGAAGGGCAGCTCATATAGATAGAGGTTATAATAGTATGTGTTAAGGCTTTGTCATGGATGATGGTCCCAAATTTGATTCCTTGGATTTACTCCCACATGGGTGAACGGCAGCTCATATAGACATAGGTTATAATAGTACTTGTTAAGACTTTGACATGGATGATGGTCCCAAATTCGATTCCGTCAATTTACTCCCACATGGGTGAAGGGAAAATCATATAGACATAGGTTATAATAGTACATGTTAAGACTTTGACATGGATGATGGAACCAGATTCGATTCCTTGGATTTACTCCCACACGGGTGAAGGGCAACTCATATAGACAAAGGTTATAATAATACGTGTTAAGAATTTGACATGGATGATGGTCCCATATTCGATTCCTTCGGTTAATTCCCACACGGGTGAATGGCAGCTCATATAGATAGAGGTTATAACATATGTGTTAAGACTTTGACGTGGATGATAGTCCCAGATTCGATTCCTTTGGTTAAGTCCCACACGGGTGAAGGGTAGCTCATATAGTCAGAGGTTACAATGTACGTGTTAAGACTTTGACGTGGATGATAGTCCCAGATCCTATTCCTGAGAATTACTCCCACAAGGGTGAAGGGCAACGTCTCATATAGATGCGGATCCCACCGGATATTGATTCCTTGGATAAATAATGGAATAAAATAATTTTATAAGCAAAAATATAAATATTTCTTCAAAGCTGACTAGTGCAAGAAGGAAAAGTGGGATAGTGTGAAAGGGACTTACCAGATTAAGCAAAGAAGCATTTCCCCAACTGCACGTCCCATAATCGCATTTTTCCGGTGGCCACCAGTCTAATGTGGCGCATATAAAATCAGCATCCGTCTCAGCTATGGCGGCGTTTCCATTGATTGAAACGTTGGCAAACACAGAAGCACTTGTACTCAAACCATCTTTACTTAGCCGTTGAAAGAATACGTTCCAACACGCCCAAATCCAGAAACAACAGAAAGCCATGGATAAAGTAGGTGGAACTCAGAGCAAAGTATGGTAATGACGGAGGTCGATTCTCAGCTTTATCCGCTGACCTTACATTGACATGGAAATCAATGGAATTTCAAGTTCAAGATCTTCGATGGAGAGGAAATAAAAAGGTCTCTATTTGAGAAATCATGGTGGTCTACCGGGAAAACCATGGCGAATAAGCCACAGATTCAAATTACGAAAACAAAATAATTTTTTTGCAGACACAGAGAATGTATACAACTGCGGTAAGAGAGCAGGCCGCACGACTTATTTGAATTTTTCTTCGTTTGGGCTTTTGAACGCGTTCTTAAGCGCAGTGACATGCTGTTAGAAATTTAAACACGATTGATACCAAAATGATTATATGATAAGTTTTAAATTATTATTATACGATTTAATAATAGTATTTTATCATTTTTCCAAAGTTAATTTAACTTAAAAGTGGAGTTTTTATTATATCGACCATAGTTTAAGAGTACTATAGAGGGAGGTTTTGACATTTGTTCCAGATGTTTTTAATGTTTATTTTTAGGTATGTAGTTTGTTTATTTTTAATTTGTTTTATTATGTTTTTTATTAAATAAAAGGAAAAATCAAGGGTTTTTTTTTTTAAGTTTGAAGGTAAGATTATCATCTAATGAAAGTCTAATAAACTATTAGAATAATATTAGTAACAAACTAATATCAAAGATAGTACTGAAAATAGTAGCAAAAGAATTAACAACTAACCAATAGGAGAACTTGCCGAGTTACGAAGGCTTGACACAACCTCTCATTCTTATGATATCATGTGCAACTTCACATTTAGTAGACTCGACTTTTTGAACTAGAATCTTCCACGACAACTTTCCCCTTTTTTTAGCTAACTTTGATACCCTTCTATAAAAACTTTTGAAGTTTTTGGCAATGAAATAGAGGCTTTTTTTACTAAAATTAATCATATTATTGATTGAGTCCTTCAATTCCCTAAATTTCCTTTTCATTGCATGCACACTTTGTTGAAGAATGCCTATCTCTTTCTTTCTTCTGTAGAAAATTATATAGGGTGCAACATACTTTTTATTCACTTCCTTTACCTCCCCTCTCTTTTCAAGTTGATCAATTTTAACAAGGGTTTTAGTCTTTTTGGTTTAATTCTTTTTAGTCTTCTCTAGGGGATTTTCCACTCTTTTATTTTTATTTGGTGGCCTCCTTGTCGGTTGTTTGTCACCTTTGGTCTAGATTTCCATATTTAGATTCTTAGCATTAGTAAAGGATTTTTTGGGCATTTTAGTAGCATTAGTTTTGTTTGAAGGCTCCAAGTTAGATTTTTAAAAGCTTTGTTCCTCTTAAAAATCATTTTTATTCGAGTCATAATTCATATTGTCATCACTTTATTTAGAATTTTATTTTCATGCCCCTTTTTTTCATTTAATTTAAGTTAGTAGATATTAAGTCTTCTTTGTCTCTCATGTCTCCCTAGTCTCGTTTTGTTGTGTGTTTTCCCCTTCTGAGTATGTCTTTCCTTTCAAATATATTTTTCCTTTCCTTTTTTTAGAGTTTTGGAGTTCTCCAATTAGTTATGTCTTCCATCCTTCCCCTACTCTTTTCCTTGTATTTATTAGACTTGCAGACCTATCTTTACCAACATTCCCATTACTTGACTCTCGATGCCTTGACCTATGACACGAGTCTTGAATCTTGTAGTTTTTCCAACCCTTGGACCTTGGTATTTTCGCATTTGGTTATGTTCTCTTTCCAACTCCCCAACACATGTAATATTATTACTAGTTTATTTTGGTACCATAACTTTCATATGCAGGATCTTTCCTACCCATACTCATTGTTCAAATTGGAACATGTGGTTTCACATTATGGCCAACCTATTATTGTTGTGACATTTGGAAATAAAAAGGGTGAATGTGTCCATTCAGGGATCATCATCTATTGCTTTATGCAAGTTCCCTATTTGGAAAATGATTCAACACTGTGTTCGAGAGTGAATATTGGAGGATGAAAACCCTTTAGCTAGAGATGATCTCATTTAGAGGTTGCATTAGAGATTAATTGGTTGCAAATTTTAATCATATTGTATTGGTTTAATTTTTCATTGCTATGGGTGTGAACACAAATTTTAATGTTGTTGTAGTTGTTGACATTGCAAACTATTTGAATGTAATTTAGTCTTATTTTGTAATAAGAGAAAGGTTGAGAGTTATATCTTTTATTTTATTAGGATAAGGTGACATCAACCTTGAAATTGTAAGTCATTTTCATGTGTCTCCATGATCCTTAGAATACGTTCTTGGATGCCTAGGGACATGGGAGGCAAAAACATTTAATATTTAATTATCTATGACATATTGTAATTGCATTCGTAGAAGTTGACACATGTTAAGTGATGGTTACAAGGCATATTAGAGGAATATTCCTTTGTGGTGTCCACTTTGGGAATGGGTTACATGTGTATTTTCATGTCAATACATGTTGAGTTGTGTCATTTTCATTTCTTCCTGAGTTGGGCAACCAAGTGTGCATGTTGTTGCATGTAGTATTTTGTAGCTTTGGAGCTGCTAGAGAGTTATGAATCATCCAAGATTGACCAAATTTGACTAGCTATGGTTAGGCACCGATGTGCAAGCCATGCAATCATTTATTATTTTTTACTATATTTATGGTCCATCCATTATGCTAGGAATGGGGTTTTGTAGGTGATTTCTACCTCTTGTTTTGGGATATTGAAATGGTTTTCTCTCTCACAATTCTCTATAAATTTGGAGCCTTGTAATAGTAGTTTCATGATTTGAGTTGCAGGTAACAAGGTGCTGTTAGATTTCTGAAATATTGTAGTTTTGGTGTATTGTTGTTGATACATAAAAATGTGGTACACCCTAAGTTTAATACTCATGACCTAGGGTGTATTCCATCATTTCTAGGATTTCATTAAGATGCAAATCAACAAGGTGCATAGATTGACTTTCAACCTCAAAGGTGAGTTAAGTAGACTTGGATCTACATCTTTTTAAGTCTTAAGAATGATTTATAAATGATTTGAAATGATTAACCTAATGATCCTATATACCCTAATATAAAAAATACAATTTCTTGAAGATAAAAAGATAGAAAAAAAACTCTACAAGTGGATCTAGAAAGTGCAGATTGATGTGTACCTATCCCAAAATTTGAATGTGAGTGCTAAAGAAGGACTAGGTCGCCCTTGGGCGATTGGGTCTTTGTTAGGGTGTCTTTCTAAATTTTTTGGGTCCTCTAGTGCTGGATATGAGCTTCTATTTTCCACTTGTCCCACTGTTGGAATGTCATCAATAAATTTTGTAATTGAGTTTTTATGTCTTGACAACTTTAATGACAACCAATTAAACAATGCAAAATGGATCTTCAAACTCTTTTCAATCCTTTCCAAACTTGCAACTTGCACATTTAAAAAGAGAGAAGGTGTTGTGCCATATAGGGGCTTGCCTCAGTCAAACCCCATGAAAGTATTTCCACTTCCACAATAACAATGTCAATGATAAAACCTTAATGGAAAGGAAGGAAATGATGAATGAACAAAATGTTGCAACTCACCACCCTTCAATGGTTTCCTTAAAGGACTGAAGACATACACATCACTTCAAGGATTTGGATCTTGATTGATAGGCTTGCTTGAATGCTTGAATTCTTTGGAGATCTACAACAATGTTAGCCTTCACAAAACATGAGCATGAACACACATAGAATTTGACATGATGTTGGATCTTGAATTGTTGTAATAAACTCTGATAATGTTGCTCTTGAGTGCTCTTGACAATAATATTTGTTCAATTGCATGTCTTAATTATTGCTTAGATTTCAAATGATCAAAAGACTAGGTATTTATAAGTGTTTATCTAATTTCCCAAAAATTAAATTCCAAAATCCAACACTTCATATTTGAATTTTGGATATTAAAATACCACCAACAACATATTTAAATTTGGGTCTTGACTATGAAGGTGAACCTAGTCACCCATGGGTGACTGGGTCTTGACCCAAAATTCCTTCTAGGACACTCAAAGTCGAGGACAATATAATGATTAGATGCATTTTTTTAATACTTGTCCTTCGAAAAATAGTAAAAATTAGGCTTTGGAATGCATATTTTGGAAAATTAGAAGCTTAATTAAGTCCAATAAACCAGAGGGCCAAAACATAATGTAAAATTTTAAGTGTATACAATTTTCTACGTTACATTTAGCCCCCACTTTAGTGAGAGTATGAACTTACGCTCAGACTCTTACTAAAGTAGAGAAATATGTCAAGAGGGGTTCAATTATCCAAATGTAAGAGAGATAGGATGACTAACAATCAAGGAGGGTGATCAAACCCCCAAGATCTAAGAGCCCATGGGAAACCAACATAAGAACAAATGAACACACATGTATGATATGCAACAAGAAAGGATACACAAACATACAACACCAATGCTAGGAAAAAGAAAAAAAAAGGATATGGGATAACAAGCCATATTATGCTAGCTGCCATACAAATAAGAAGACACATAGGCTAGTGAGGATTGCTTCACTAGGTGAGCTCCCAAAATAGGTAGCAAAATGAGAAACACACATTAGGTCTACAAGGTGTTACCATAACTATAACAAGAGTTACACTCCTTGATAACTTTGATAAAGTGCTACAAAATGATCAAAATTCTATGCTAATGCTTACACTAGGTTCAACCCTTGTGAACAAAGTGAAGCCAGAAATGTCAAATGTCAACACACCACTAAGTTCAGCCTCTGTGAACAAAGTGAAGCAAAAATGCCAAGTGTCAATGTCAACGCACCACTAAGTTCAACCCTTGTGAACAAAGTGAAGAAAAAACAAGGCAATGTATGCCCCCACTTTAAAGAAATTGCTAAACACCATGTTGTGAGAAATTACTTTAAAGTAGAAAAAGAAAATGATAAATGCCAAGGAACAAAGGATCACAAAAGCTTATTTGGAAATCCCTATGCCATTGATATGTTTCCAAATAAACTACCTCATGGTAAAAGGTTGCCCCCAAAATACAATGCTAAGAAAAAGGTACACTGAGGGATCCACAGATATGGGGTTAATATACATCTTTGCTACAATAATGTAATAGATCTCAAAACTAATATCATTCCCCAAATACTTGTGGAACAACAAAAACACATGAGGAATGAAACATAGAGGGAGAAAACAATGAAGCTTTTGTGTCAACATGGAAGAGACCTAAATATCTCAACACCTTGCATCATCCATAAAAGAAAAACACAAGACAAAAAGAAAACACAAAGTTTTTGACATATAGAAGAATTGAGATACAAATAGAAGAATGTCACAACAGGTTCATTTCATTTGTATCCTTGCATCAATAGAGAAACATGGGTCATCCAAAGAAAACTCACAAACATAAAGATATTCCAAGAAGCACAATACGAGAGATCACATTATGTGCAAGCAAACACAAATAACACATAAACAAACATAAAAGAGTACATCACATGTTAACCATCCTAAAGCAGGTCGTTTGCATCCCAATCTTGCTCACCATAAATGGAAGGTGGATAACTAGCTAAAGGGAATACAACAAGTGTCGTACTAGGAGCATCACCAAGTTCAACATGTGGTGGGTCACTCTCATCTGGAGGATCATCATGGTTGTCCCCATCTAAGTTCATAGAAGTGGAAAATAACAAATTCAATTCATTATGTACTTCTTCATCAATCTTAGCAATCTAATCATCATCATCTAAATTAATCACAATAGGAGGTTTTATGATAATTGCATTTAAATTCTCTTTTTTCATTTCTTATTTTGGTTCTATGTCTTGTTTTGTTGAAAGTTGGGTTTCTTCTTGAGTTGTTTCTATAGATGTGGGTGGTTTTGGTTTATTCTTTTCTTCCAATTGGCGAGTGATAGCATGATGTGTACGCTTATGCTCTTTAGAACTTTGGTTTCTTTTTGCACGGTTTTCAAGTTGTGATAGGGTAGGAGTAGGTTTATCAACCATTGATCTCTTTTCTTCCCTCAGAGGAGGAAATGAAGGAACCGTCAGGGGTTGGGAAACCACTGTCTCAAGTTAGGTCTATATATACTTGTTTTATCTTTGGTGACACAAAATGAATCATTTTATTGTCTCTTGGTCTTTTGTAAGAAAGTGGTGGAGGAACTGTAATGTACTTATCTTGGTTATTTGGAAGGGCTTTTGTCTTAATCATAGGTTCATGTAATGTACCCATTTTTTGATCCACCATCATGGAAGCTAAATTAATTAATTAATCTAATTATTTAATATTTCCTAGTAAAAGTTTATTAAAAGGGTAATATTAAATTTAATTAAATTAAAGTATTATTATAAAGTGACGTTAGGGAGATGTTATAAATTATTTTAATGTCGCTTTATTTAAAGGTGTTCTAATGGGAAAATTAAAAAGGTGTTATGAAAAGGATGTGAGAGCTCATTTCTCATTATGCTAGATTATTATTTTGTTTGGTTTTCAGGAGGAGCTCTTTGAAGTTTGAAACCCTAGGTGGAATTCCTATGGGTATCTAGCTTCAATGGTGAAAGATTCCACCCTAGTTGGATTGAGGCAAATTCATCCAAGATTCACACATGCACAATATTAGAAAATTTGTCTCCTATGGAGAAAAAATTGGGTTTAACAATATTACTCTTTGCATTTGGAGTTTGAGGGTTATACAGGTTGGATATTTGTAGAATTGAGCACATTGTTGTTTATCACCTCTTGGGCATCCATATTGCTATTTGGTTGTTGCAACTTCTTATTTTAGTGGGGTGTGAGTTTTGGAAGAATTTATTATTGTATACCAACTTGGTTGACTCATACTATGCTCAAAAGGTGAGGCACCATCATTCTACAACTGGTCATGGCACTTAATCCTCGTATATCTATCGCTGCATATTGGGTTCTTATGAAGGAGGTCATGAGCCATTTGCAAAGTGGGTGACTATTATTAGGGGGGTCATGGGAAGCTATTGGTGTGGCATTCAAAGTGAAGAGGGATGTATGAGATTTTTTCCTATGCTTAGCCAACCTTTTCCCTTGGTCATGAACCTTTCCCCTAGCCACTATAGCTTGTTTGGAGGCTTGGTGAGGGGGCATGAATTTTGTTGTAGTCCATTAGAGTACAAGAAGGCACCATTTCTAGATACAATTGTTGTTACTTTCCATATATATGAGTTCCAAGGGATGTGGTAATCTCTGTGATTAGCTGCACTCAACAACAAGGTACTCATTCACTATTTTAGCTGCTCAAAACTCTATCATTTGATGGTACATACCTGCAATCGATTGTCTATAGTCTAATGCTATATACAGGTCAAAAAATACAATATTATAATATAATTTGTAGCATTATCATATTGAGAATATTGTAATCTATTGTGTAATACTTCTAAGCTTATATATATTGAAATGGTTTGCATTGTACCTTTTCATTTATGAATTACTCAATATTATATTCTATGTCATGCATGTCAAATGTTTGACAAAATGTTGACATCTGTTAAACTGAAAAAGTAATAAAAAATATTAATCAAATTCAAGAGGGAATCTTATAGTGGTATTAGAGTTGTGCATCCTGCTAGCTTGAGGGTGATCAATAAAAAGGAAAATTTTAGTTTTCTTGTTGAGCGACCAACACTCATTTGTATCAATTTTAGTAAGTTGGGTTAGAAAAACGAAGAAAAATCAAGAACTCATGGAATTTTTTTTGCAAGTCTACCAAGGGCATTAGAAGAACCTAAAAACTTTGTTAGAGCACCTAGAGTTGTTGGAGTTTCATCTGTTAGTTGGGAAAAAGGATGAGGGGTGCAAATCACTAACTGTTGGTGACGAGGATGCCATACCTCATTATGGTTGTTTGATAGAATCTTAGGAAGACTCCTTAGATGTGCTTGCATCTATACAAGTAGAGGATGTGTGTAATGAGGTTGTCAAAACGACAACCTTTATCTCACCATTAGAGTTATCCTATGAGGTGGATGACACCAGTGCTTATGATGGGCATGATAATAGCCCACATGATGATGTGTTCCAATCAATTAATGATGGTGATTCAACATCTTATCATAGTGTTGATTACAAATTAGAAATTTTGTATGAGGATGATAGGTCTCTAGGGTTCCATCATTTGGCAGGTTAGTTGAAATTAATTGAAGACATGATCAGTGTATCCATAAAACATTTTTTTGACACTCATAAGTTGATGGTGAATTATTATTGGAGGGATCCAAGGACACATAGGCACCTTGATGTAGAACTTCCCCTTGAAAAATTTCAGGCACTTGGAGAAGCAGTGGTGGTGATGAAATCTATCTACATCTACTCTCCGATAGAGACCATGTTCTCATGCTTGATGAGATTTATTATGATGCACTAAAGGGGAAAGAAGATGAGGTTGATAAGCTCACTCATGAGCTTAAGGTCACCATGGAATCCTTGAAGAGCACTCAAATGGCCCTTCAAGATTTAGAGACTCAGATTGATTAGCTCTTTGTGGAGTTGATCTTGGCAAATTCTTCACTACCCACAGCTAAAACTCAGTTATCTGTGCTAGCCATTAATGATATGCATACATCCACTAATTGTGGGAATGAGTATATTGAAGATGTGAAAACATCAATCGTGATTATAGGTGCATATGACACCAAGGGAATGAGTCCACTAAATGGGTTTAAGGAGAAGAATGTTATAATAGGTGTCCTTGAAGGAGAATCATCTATAGGTGAAATATGCCCAAGTCTCTACATTGATGATGTAGAGATTTCTATTGATAAGTTTTTTGATGAAGAGGTGGATTCTTCTAGGAGTTGTGTGTTAGATCACAACGTTGTTCCATATTCTCTACAAGAAGATTATAGGGCATCATCTAGCGGGGAAAATGGTATTCATGATGGTATGTTTCCTTCTCCTGAAAGAAAATAATATATATATTTTTTATGCAACTGATTGTGATCATCAACCTAATGATTCACATGAATGGAATGATCATCTGAAGGTTACTAAAGATAAGGTTGTTCAAACCTTAACTCACTTTGATAGCACACACAAGTTCATCGAATACATCCTTTGGTCAGCTGAATTTGAAGATAGGTAGAAAGGGGTATCAGTTGGAGCTTCTATCCCAAGCTTGTAAACTATCAAGCATGCTTTAGAGGTAATAAAGTTAGATTACCTCCATTTTATTTTAGATAGAGACCTCACCATTAGGGTTGCAGAGAAGGCTTATAGAGTTGTTGCAAGGTTTTCTCATCATGATCTAAGTTGTAAGAAACCTTCTGATGATGGTGGTGACATATGGAATCCATGTGACTATTCTGGTATTCCATTGGTGCAAGCAAGTGCATTTCAACTTGATTGCATGCTGAGGTGTGTTCATCAGTTTTCTTTCAGCCCACATATGCATGATTTGACCATGTCTCTGATGACACATAAAGGTGGGTTGGATAGAGGGTTGCCTGGTTCACTTTGGTACGATGTGCTTCAATCTTTGAAATATGAATCCAAATTTTGTAAGTCTCTTACTTTGCTTCCACTAGATAGTTGCTCCTAAAACTAAAAATTAGAGCCTTGGTTCATTTGGATTCCAATGGTTATCAGAGTGGCACAATAGAAGTCAACAGGTGTTAGGTATGATGGACTTCCAATTTGGCTATGGGATCCAAGAATTTTTATGATTGGTAGACGACTTCCTTCCACTATAGGGATTGATAGAGCTGCTGAGTATTCCATTATTAGTGGTATCAAGTTAACATAATAGAATTTTGGTGGAGTGTTCTATAGGTTCATCTGGGATCCAAGTATTTGGACTTGGTGTATAGGTTTGGATTGGTTGGGGACAAGCAATCTCTAAGAAGAGAGGACTGTAATGTCCCCATTTTTTGACCCACCATCATAGAAGCTAAATTAATTAATTAATCTAATTATTTGATATTGCTTGCAAAATTTTATTAAAAAGGGTAATATTAAATAATTAAATCAAAAGTATTATTATAAAGTGAGATTGGGGAGATATTATAAAATATTTTAATATAACTTTATTTAAAGGTGTTTTAGCGAGAAAATTAAAAAGGTGTTATAAAAAGGACATAAGAGCTCACTTCTCATTATGCTGGATTATTATTTTGTTTGGTTTTCAAGAGGAGCTCTTCGAAGTCTGAAACCTTAGGTGGAATTCCTATGGGTATCTAGTTTCGATGGTGAAAGATTCCACCCTAGCTGGATTGAGGCGAATTCATCTAGGATTCACATGTGCACGATATTGGAAAATTTGTGTGTCTCCTATGGAGAAAAAAATGGGTTTAACGATATTACTCTTTGAATTTGGAGTTTGAGGGTTATATAGGTTGGATATTTGCAAAATTGAGAACATTGTTATTTATTACCTCTTGGTTGTCCAATTGTTGTTTGGTTGTTGCAACTTCTTATTTCAATGGGGTGTGAGTTTCTAAAGAATTTATTATTGCATACCAACCTGGCTGACTCATATTATGCTCAGAAGGCGAGGAACCATAATTCTACAACTAGTTGTGGCATTTAATCCTCATATATATATTGTTGCATATTGGGTTCTTATAAAGGAGGCCATGAGCCATTTGCAAAGTGGGTGGTTGTTATCAAGGGAGTTGTGGGAAACTACATGCATGGCATTCAAAGTGAAGAGGGACATGAGAATTTGTTATATGCTTAGTTGGACTTTTTAAATGGTCATGAGCCTTTCCCTTGGTTGTTGTAGCTTGTTTAGAGGCTTGGTGAGGAGGCGTGACTTTGGTTGCAGTTTATCAATGTACAAGAAGGCACCATTTCCAGATACAACTATTGTTAATTTCCATACATATGAGTTCCAAGGCCTGTGGTAATCTCTGTGATTAGTTGTGCTCAACGACAAGGTACTCATTCACTATTTCAGCTGCTCAAAACTCTATCATTTGATGGTACATACCTACAATCGATTGTCTACATTCCAACACCATGCACAGGTCAGAAATGTGCAATATTATAATGTAATTTGCAATATTTTTAGAATGAGAATATTGTCATCTACTGTGTAATACTTTTGAGTTTACATATATTGAAATAGTTTGTATTGTACCTTGTCATTTACGAATTACTGATATTATAGTCTATGTCATGCATGTCAAATGTTTGAAAAAATGTCGACATCTATCAAACTAGAAAAGTAATAAAAATATCAATCAAATTCAAGAGGGGATCTTACAATTCATTAATGGTAGGCTGGGGAGAAGGAACAACCATGGACCTATTAGACTCAAGAATATTGCTAAGAGATAAGTTTTCTATGTACTTTTCTTTGAACTTTTGATATGACTTGAAAATGAATTCCTCATGAGGCTTTATAGGTTCCATAGGTTCAAGACAAAAGAAATCAAATGAAAAATTCCCAGGGAAGACAAAGGATTGAATCCACTATGCTGCACTATAAATATCTCATTTTCAAAGGGAAAATTTATGCACTTGTGAATAACTAATGGGATGACATTCATGGAGCATAACCATAGGTAGCCTAGCTTCACATGACATTGGTCCGATGATGGGATGATGGAGAATGGGATGTCTAATTAATTTGGTCCAAATTTTAATGGAAGTGATCAAACCTATCATAGAGCAAGAAAAACAATTATGTGTTTTAATTGATGCTTTCAATTGTTTGTAAGAATCTTGATAAAGTTCATGCACGCATAAGAATTCCTCGATGATCACATTCTCTACATACATAGGATCAATAAGTATTCCAATTGTGGGCTTATCAATGATATGCCCATCAATATAGAGAGGACCATCAAGTGCATATATAGAAGCATCAATATGTGTGAAATAAATGTTAGGTAACAAAGTGGTTTGGACCTTATGAGGTTGAACATCTATAAGAGTGACCATGTCATGTAGATCATCCTCATTATCACTCTTATTATCATTATTATCATCACAAAGTTGGTGGAATGATTTGGCATTGGGTTGGTGAATACTTGCAAATTTTGGTTGGGTGGGGCAACTGACTTATTTCCTTTGTCATTAACACCTCCCAACTAAATATGATTAGAATCGTGAGGTCCTGAACTTGATGTTTAAGACACATGCATCATTCTATGTCATGTCCACTTTGTCGGTGATATTAGCAAAAGGAATGTGGGTTAAAATTTGGTGGTAAGGGTTTGGTTGTGTCAATAGGTTTTAATGGAGGTAAAAAATTAGGTTTTTATTCAAAATTTTCAACATGATTGAATGGAGGGAATTGGGTAATGGAATAAATTTTCTATCCCTAGGTTGAAATTGATATGTAGTAGAGCTTATGGAAACAACTTGTGGCTCAACATAGTTTTTTTGGGATGGATTTATATTTAAAAAGTTCTTGTTTGATTTCTTAAATTATTGGTAGCTGGTTTGATGTACAAGCTCAAAATTCTCAGTATGTTTAGATGAAGATGCCTCATACTTATTAATTGAATTTTGGTAATCACGAAGTGTCATGCACAAGCTTATAAAGGATGGAAATTTTTCCAAAAGGAATTTTTCTCTTATGTTTTCTTGTAAGTTGTTAATGAACATCCTTTGGATTTTTACATTAGGAAGACTTAGATTAACCTATGATACTACCAAATGATAGTGGCTAATGAAATTTATAACTTTTTCACCTTGTATTTGTTTCCATCGCGTTAAATCAATTATATTGATATTGGGACCAATTTGCACTTGGAAATGGTTGAGGAAGGCATCATCAAGCTTATTAAATGAGTGAATTGAGTTATTTGGTGATGAAAAATACCACTCCAAAGCCATGTCCTTCAATGACCTAGGAAATTTTTTAACCAAGATCTTGTCTTCAAAAATGAAGTCACTACATAAGGCTTTGCATGCAGATATATGGTTGCTAGGGTCTCCTTTGCTATTGTATTTCTCAAAGTTGGGTATCTATATGTTTTGTGGAATTTGTGCTTTTAATATATCCAATAAAAATGGGTTTATCTTGACATATTGTGATCGTTGTCCATTTTGAGTTTGGTTCAATGTTGATATTTGTTGTTGAAGGGATGTTAGATTTTGTAAGAGTTGGTTTATGACGAAATCATTGCTTGTTGTATTTTGGGAATGAGGTGAATATGGTGGAAGTGTATATGTATTAAGTGGACTACTATATTGCAAGTTTGTGAAGGGTGGTGGGTTTGGAGATATGATGTTTGAGTTGAAAAAACTATAAGGATTCCTAGTGGAAATACCCAAAATTGGAGCTATACTAATGCTTGGTTGCATTGTTGTGGTAAGATTTGGATTTGTATATGTGGGAATAGAGGCTATAGTTGTAGGGAAATAAACTTGACTTCCTCCTTGACTTTGAGTATAACTCAAATTTTGAGTGCAACTAGCCATTTTAGGTACATGATCAAGTCTATGATGCGGGCTAGAATACACACTACCTCTAATCCTTGATCATTATCAAGCATTTTCCACATGTTATCTATGACATGGACCATTGTGCTAATGATATAATCTGTGCTCACAAAGTTTTGAAGTTTTTCTAAGGCTTTGTCTAATTATTTTAGTTTCTCTTGGGCAACATGAGCTATCATGGTGTCAACATCAATGATAATAGTCAATGGCAAGGTCATGGGAATTGTGGAATTAGGGATGGAATCCAAAATGGGTTGAGTATTGACAACACTTGGTGGTTAGAGAACTAAAGATCCATAGCGGATGCACTAGTAGCATGGGATACCACATGTCTCGAACTACATCTCATTGAAGTATTAGCAATAGGACACTAGATTATGAAACTCATACAAGTTTCACAACACCAAAAGTGCACCCAAGAGTGAACACCAAACTGTTAAATAAGTACAAAAAACACTTAGAAACAAAAAGAAACAAGCAAGAGCAAACAAGAACCACAATAATAGAGGTCACAATTTTTTTTTGCCAAGACAAGGAGGACAGGGTTTCCCAAGGGTGTCTGAGTCCTAGTTAGGGGTTCTGAAAGTTTAAATTTTTACTGAAGACTACTTTTTTTAAGGATTTTGATTCTACTTGTAGACAATTGTAATAGTAAATAACTTTCAAGAATTTTCTTAATGTATTCCAATTTGATGCAAAATGCATGCAAATATTTTGAATATTTTTGAACAAATTTCAATACAATTTTCAGATTTGAAATGTAATAATTGACTAATTGCAATATGCAGGGAATTGAAAATGATAATTTTGAATGCAAATTTTGATGTTAAACAATGCACTTTCTTTCACTAAATGAACTAGATGCAAAATTATTTATAAAAAAGCAGTTACTGATTCCAAAACAAAGATATGAAATTATAGTGCAATTGAGCAGACAAAGACAAAACAATGTCAAAAAGCTTGTTGGGACACCTATACAAGGATAGGGTCACCCAGGGGTGATTGAGTCTTTGTTCAGGGTTTTGAAAATTCAAAATTTAAATGTTGATATTTGTGTTTAAGGTTACTATTCGTATCTGCAAATAGGTTTGGAAATGACTATTTAAAAAAAAAAATCAATGCAAATATATGACAATTTTGGAACAGAATGACACTTGTTTGAATGCAATTTTGAAATGAAAATTTGATCTAAATGACTGAAATACACTATAATGAAACCTACGATGTAATATGAATGCAACATTTTTGGACTTTTATGATTTTTATGATGCAATATGAAACCCTAAATGTGAAACACAATGATACAAAACCTATATGGGAAATACAAAACACAATGATGCAAAACCTAGATCTAGGGTTTGAAAGACTACCAAATCAAAAATTTATGATATCAAATGTTGGGTTCACCAAAATGAAACATAAAAATGTGGTACACCCTAAGTTTAATACTCATGACCTAGGGTGTATTCCATCATTTCTAGGATTTCATTAAGATGTAAATCAATAAGGTGAATAGATTGACTTTCAACCTCAAAGGTGAGTCAATCAGACCTAGATCTGCATCTTTTTGAGTCTTAGGAATTATTTAGAAATGATTTTAAATGATTAACCTAATGATCCTATATTCCCTAATATGAAAAATGAAATTTCCCGAAGATAAACAAATGGAAACAAAACTCTATAAGTGGATCTAGAAAGTGCAAACTAATGTGTACCTATCACCAAAAGTTGAATTTGACTGTTGTAGTAGGACTGGATCACCCTTGGGCAACTGGGTCTTTATTACGGTGTCTTTCTCAAATTTTTGGGTCCTTTGGTGATGGATTTGAGCTTCTATTTTCCACTTGTCCCACTATAGGAATGTTGTTAGTAAATTCTATAATTGAGTTTCCATGTCTTGACAAATTTGATGACAACAAATGCAACAATGCAAAATGGATCTTCCAACTCTCTTCAATCCTTTCCAAACCTACAACCTGGACATTTAAAAAGAGAGGTGTTGTTCCATATAGGGGATTGCCTCAGTCAAACCCCATGTAAGTGTTTCCACTTTCCCAATGGTAGTGTAAATGATAAAACCTTAATGGAAAGGAAGGAAATGATGAATGAGCACAATGTTGAAACTCACCACCCTTCAATGGTTTCCTTAAAGGATTGGAGACATACACATCACTTCAAGGATTTGGATCTTGCTTGAATTCTCAAATGCTTTGGAAATCTACAAAAATATTAAAGCCTTCACAAAACATGAACGTGAACACACACAAAATTTGACATGATGTTTGATCTTGAATTGTTGTAATAAACTATGATAATGCTACTCTTGAATGCTCTTGACAATAGTATTTTATCAATTGTGTGTCTTAATTATTGCTTAGATTTCAAATGATCAAAAGACTAGGTATTTATCTAATTTCCTAAAAAATAAATTCCAAAAGCAGACACTTCATATTTGAATTTTGGATATTAAAATATCGCCAACAACATATTTAAATGTGGGCCTTGGTTAAGAAGGGGGATCTAGTCGCCCATGAGCAATTGGGTCCTGGCCTAGAATTCCAAGATACTCAATGTTGGGGACAATTTAATGATTGGATACATTTGTTTAATACTTGTCCTTCTTTGGAAAATGGTAAAAATTAGGCTTTGGAATGCATAATTTGGAAAATTAGAAGCTTAATTAGTCCAATAAATTAGGGGGCCAAAACATTATGTGAAATTGTAAGTTTATACAATTTTATATATTACATATGTATATCTCCTTTTGATGATAATAATATACTCATACTCTTTCTCATGTGGATTGTTTTCTCAAAAGGGTTTCTCCACATAAATCTATTATCACTTATCGTATTGTTGTTTTTATTCTATTATTATGAATGTGCTAATCATATAATAATCTAAGTGGATAATATTGGATAATAAAATTTTAGATTTGCATCACTTTTTTTAAGTTAATATTGTAGTAGTTCACTTTGTTTTCTAATATTTGTTATAAGATCTAACAATTTTGTTGAGAAAGGGATACCTTTCTCTTAAGTGTTGAAGGTTTTTTTGCTACACTTAGAGCTTTTGCATTGTGGGTTTGGAAAATTTGTGAATAAGATTGAATACCATGGCTTCTACCGCTTGTTTAGAAATTGATAAGTTCAATGGATTTGGGTACAAGATGTGGAAGTTGAAGATCAAAGATCTCCTAGAAGAAAGAGATCAATGGTTAGTAGTTTCTAATGAAAAGAAGCCATCAAAAATGTCTAATGAACATTGGTTAAAGCTTGAAAAGAAGGCACAAGAAACTAGATTCAGTTGTTTCTTTTTGATTTTATCTAGTTGAATTTTTCTAAGGAAGCTACTGCATACAAGTTGTGGCAGATGATAGGTGAAATTTATCAAAGTAAGAGTTTAAATAATAAGTTGTATCTCAAAATACTTTATATTCTTTGAAAAAAGGATGGTGGTTCTATTATAGAATATTTATATGCTTGTAATATGATTTTAAGTTAGCTTGCATCTATAGATGTTAAATTAGAAGAGGAAGATAAACACATCTTGTTGCTTTGTTCTTTACTCAAATCTTGGAAAAATCCAATTAGCCATAAGTGGTGGTGGTGCGAAGTCAAAGATGGATAATCTAATTTCTACACTTCTCTCCTAAGAAATTAGAAAAAAATCCATGAATATGGGTTCCCAAGATGCCTTGCATACGCAAGGAAGGTCTAAAGAGAAAGGGAATAAAGGGGGAAAAAGGAAGGATAAGTTAAAAGGATGTTCAAAATCCCTAAGAAGAGGAAAGTAAAGTGTTGGGACTATGGTAAGAGAGGGCATGCGAAGAATAATGTAAGAACAAGAAAAGAGTATAGATTCCTCCACAAAAAGGTCCTCTAATGATGGTGATAAAGATGCTTTGTTTATTTCAGTTAACACTATTAGTAATGATGCTTGGATTATTGATTCAGGTTGCTCCTACCATATGAATCCTCACAAGGAGTGGTTTTCTACATATTCAACTTATGATGGAGAATGATTTTTTCTTGGTGATAACAACACAAAGAATATTGTTGGTAAGGGAAAGGGAAAGTTGTGTTTCAATGATGAAAGGTTAAAACCCTAGATGATTTTTTGCATATTCCAAAACTTACAAGAAATTTACTTTCTATATCTAAGTTGAATGATTGTAAAATGCATGTGACATTTGAGAATTTTGGTTGCTAGTTGGTAAGAGGGAATTTAGTGGTTGCTAAAGGATCTTAGATTGAGAATTTGTTTAGGTTTAATGCCTTCACTTTTTGTAATTCTACCAATATGACTGGCATTGAAAATGCATGTATGTTGTGGCACTATAGATTGGGTCATGTAAGTGAAAAAGGTCTTAGGACCATTCTTAATAAAAAATTGGTTGATGGTATTTTTGATTATTTTGTTCGTAAAAATGATTTTTGTGAGCATTGTATGTTTGGTAAATAGAATAGACCATAATTTCTTAATAGGACTACGAAAGCTAAGAGATTATTATACACCATTCATTTTGATGTGTTTAGACCAGTGAATTTTGACTATTTTAAAAAATATTATTATTATGTTGCTTTTATTGATGATGTCTCAAGATACACTTGGATTTATTTTATGCATGCAAAATTTGAGTTTTTCACTAAGCTTAAGAAATTTTTAAGTCTTAGTTGAGAAATAAACAAGTTATAAGATAAGGGTTTTAAGATTTGACAATGGGGGTGGATATTATTCTAGGGAATTTGATGAATTTTGTAAGCATGTAGACCTGTATTGTTTGACAAAAGAATACTCCTTATATTCTCCAACAAAATGGGGTAGCAAAAAGAATGAATTGAACCTTAATGGAAAGATCTAGGAGTATGTTGAGTAGTGCTAAGATTGATAGATGATTTTGGGAAGAAGCTGCAAGTATTTCTTGTTTTTTAATTAATATCTCCCTATTCATCTATTTTTGATAAAATTCCTTATAAAGTGTGGATAGGTATAAATCCTTCTATTTCACGTTTAAGGGTCTTTGGTTGTAAGGCTTAAGTGTATGTGCCTTAAGAAAAGTGATCTAAACTGGATCCAAAATCTCATAAATGCATCTTTGCAGGTTATGGTGAGAATGTAAAATGTTATAAGCTTTGGATATAAGTTTATGTGCCTCAAGAAAAGTATCTAAATAGGATCCAAAGCTCATAAATGCATCTTTGTAGGTTATGATGAGAATGTAAAAGGTTATAAGCTTTGGAATCCTCTAATCCAAAAAAGGTTTATTCTAGAGATCTTATTTTTAGGGAGTTTAGAGCTTATTTGAGGGAAGAACAACCAAAGGAGAAAGAATAGACTAAAATAGTGCACTTTGACAAAAAAATAGAAAAGTAGGAAGATGCACATGTGGAAGAACAATAAAATGGATCAAAGGATGGAGAAGAAGAAGAAGAGAGTTCAAAGAGTTCAGATGATGTGCAAGATGATCATATAGAAGAACAAGTAGATCCCGTGACTCCTACCTTGAGAAGGTCAACAAGACAACAAAATCCAATTGATAGGTATAGGCCACTAGATTTTCATTGTGTACTTTATTTGTTAAATACTAATGATGAAACTTCAAGTCTTTTAATGAGTCCCTCTCTTCAGAGGAAAGTGAATCTTGGAAAGCCATGCAAGAGGAGATGATGGATTTGGATAGTTGAGACACTTGAGATCTTGTTAGTTTTTCCAAATGAAGAAATCCCATTGGTTCCGAGTGCGTATTTAAAAATAAATTTGGAGCAGATGGTTGGTTAGAGTTGTACAAGGCCAAATTGGTGGCCAAGGGCTACTCCTAGAGAGAGGGAGTTGATTTTGGTGAAATTTTCTCTCTTATTTCTAAGTTAACTTGTATGATATTTCTATTATCTATTGTTATTGCTTGTGGTTTTGAAATTGAGAAAATAGATGTTAAAACTGCTTTCTTGCATGAGGATATTGAGGAGGAGACTTATATGTGATAGATTCATGGTTTTCTTGTGAAAGATAAATAACACTTGGTTTACAAGTTAAAACGGTCATTATATGGTCTAAATAATTTACTCAGGATGTGGTAGCAAAAGTTTGATTAATTTTGCATTGAAGTTGAATTTTGTTAGGAGTGAGGAGGTTCGTTATGTTTATATTAAGATTATTGATGATCAAATATTGATTATTGTCTTGTATGTTGATGCCATGTCGTTTATGGGTAACATCAAGGTGATGATTAGGGAGATCAAGATTTATCTTTCTAACACATTGGATATAAGGACTTGGGGGCCGCTAAATAGATCCTTGAAATGAAGATCAATAGGGATTGGGTTTATAGAAAGCTTTGGTAAAATTAGAGTAAGTACGTTGACACCATATTATAAAGGTTTAGTATGCATGGCTATAAGCCAGTAAATGTTACATTTTTGGTTGGTACTAAGTTTATTTTGGACATGTGTCCTAATTTTGATGATTAGTATGAAGATATGTCTAAGTTCCTTATGCTAGTGTCATCGGTAGTTTGATGTATGTAATGGTTTGTACTAGACCAAATATTACCCAAACAATGAGAGTTTTGAGAAGGTTTACATTTAACCCTAGTAGAGAGCATTGGAATTTTGTTAAAAAGGTTCTTAGATATTTGTAAGGGACTTTTTATTACTATTTTTATCATGATATTGATGATTTGGTTAAGTCATTGGACATGCAGGGTTTTGTTGATGTAGATTGGGCAGGTGACTTGGATAGTTGAAGGTCCATTGGTGGTTATGTTTTTACTTGGTTTGGAGGTGTAGTGAGTTGGATGAGTAAAAGATAGCCTATAATTTATTTATCCACCACAAAAGTATATGGCTACTACACATGCATTGAAGGATGCAGTCTAGTTATAGAGACTTGGTCGAGGTATTGGTTTTGATTGCAAGATTGTGAGGATCAGTTGTGATAGTAGAGTGCCATATGCATATGTATCATGATCGTACTAAGCACATTGATATTTACTATCATTTTCTGTGAGAAATGGCTGAAAATGGTAAGGTCTTGTTAGAGAAATTTGACACTTTGGATAATGTTGTTGATTCTCTCACAAAGCTAGTGACCACAAATAAGTTCTTTTGGTGTAGGAAGGTCATAGTCCTTGATCATTGTACTTAATTTTATTTTGTATGTAGTGCCCTCTGTTTCGGTCGTCGTTGATGTTAAGTAAGTTGTTGTTGGTAATGTCATGATGATGTGGTGATTTTATTATTTAATTTAATTTTAAGGTTATGAGGTAACATTAATAATATGTTTGGATTTGATTAATAAAATTAATTTAATTATAAGGTTACGTGTTTCATTTGGAATTAAATAAATAATTAGATTCAATAATAAACGTCAATTTAATTATCGTTGGGAGTTAGTTATTTAAAATAATCAGATTAAATGAGGAAAGGTAATTATCATTTAATGATTAAATTCAATTAATAAATTTAAAAGTGATAAAATATTAAAGAGGATTAAATATTAAAATTAAACTTAAGTTTAAATAAATTACGGTAAAAATATTTATTCAATTATATTTTAATTAAAAGTTAAATATTTATGAAAATTTGTTTTAGTTAAAATTTAGAGTTAAGTGGAAGTAATTTAAAACAAAAGAAGTTATTGGTTGAAATTAAATAAATAAATATATAAAGTAATGATTAATTAAAGTGGGTAAATAAAAATTAGTTATTTTTTTTGAAAATCTTTTACGGAGGAGAAAGAGGAGTTAGGGCGGTTGAACGGAGAATTTGGTATTTTCTTTAAGAGGAGGCAAGAAAAAATTTAGGGGAATTCTACACTGACGAAGGGTTTGAAGATGCGGCAAAAGTTTTAGGCGTAATTGCTGGCTGATCCATCCTTCAACCTCAATAAATTACTGCTCTTGTCTGGAAGGGATCGAGGAAAGGTATTTTTTTTCATTGATGATCAATAAAAATAAGTTGCGGATATTTTGGAGTGGTTTTTTTTTCCAGTTGGAGTTTTTCACGTAAATTGGTGTTGTTCTCTTTTTACCTCTGTGACCTATCTTTTTACCTTGTGCAAATTATTTTATGAATAATTTTAGGACTTCATAAATATTCTATTTAAACTAGAGGCTTGATGAGTTTTCATTAAAGTAGATTATTCTTTTGATTTAAAGCAAAGCTTGAAATAAATAATAAGTGCATTTGTGGATGTTATTCTATCAATTGAATGTAAAGATTTTAGTGTGTAATCATTGAATTTGTACAGATTGTTTCCATATAATTTCTTTAATAAAAATTTTGTTGAAGCGGTTCAGAGATTGGCTGTAAACAATTCAACACGGAATCCTTCCAACACAGATAATTCAATTTTTGCATATCCCCTCTGCCTGCACACGAGCATCCTACCATTACAAGGTGCACATTATAATTATTATTTTTATATACGTATAATCTAGTAAAAGCTTTATTGTATGTGCTTTTAATACCAACCCTAGTTCGTAATTGTGTAGAAACCCTAGTGATTTGTAAACTAGTGCCACCAAGTAGAACAGTTAATAAAATCAACATAAATTTATGTTTACAGAAATTGATGTCAAAACAGAAGAAAATAAAATAAAATAAATTTAAATAAAATTTGAGTAATAATGATAATAATTACCATCCATTGAGAGTCATAGTTAAGTTGTGATATCAAGAAAATAAAATTAACTTAACAAGTTAAAGATTAATCTAATTTTAACCTATAAAGATTTATTGTTTTAATAAATCTAATATTATTTCTCCTGCGCATAAGTCACGTATTTGCAATCTCCCCAAAACTATAGGCAAAATTATCACAGCTGCAACGTTGGACTTGCAAAAGTGTAGTAAATTAAATAGTTCCTCTGAAACCCTTGGCAGCCTGTCACTGTTACAGCAATTAGAGTTGAAACATTGTCCAGAATTAAATAGCCTCTCTGATTTCTTTGTCAACCTGTCTGAGTTATGGCATTTGAATTCCCAACTGCATATATGAGTGACTTTTTATTTATTTTGAATTTATACCTTTTTGATTATTATTCTTTTATATGCGTATGGTTATATAAACAAGTATAGATACATAATTAGGTTAAAAGATTTGAGTGAAGGTAGTCTTTTATATTTAGAATTTATGAGGATATTTCAATATATAAGTAGATTTGTATGATGAGTATTATTCAAAAGAAAATGGTTCGTATTTATATAATATGTTTATAAAACATGAATAATTTCTTTAATTGTTTTGTTTATGATTTTATCGTGGTGTAAAAGTAAAATATGAATCGAGTGTAATTTTATTTTATGGTAAGTGAAGTAATAAAAGGTGATAAAGAATTTTAAATTAGATAGTTGATTTGTAAATAAAGTATTGAATTTGCTTTAGAAAATAAAAGAATTGGGTAAATAATTAAAGTGAAAATGGCTATTTCGCTAGGTTGTTTAGTAAAATATTATTTAACAAAGGATTTTAACCGAATAAACATTATTGAAATAGGTATTTAATTTTGTTGTAGATAAATGAACTGTGTTTAGTTAAAGTAAATCGATTTATATAGTTAATTAAGTTTTAGGGTTCACTAAAGGAGATAAGTGATTCTACATTTACGTAGTTTCTTTTACTGGAAGGTTAAATGATAAAGTTATTTTTATGTGAGGATAAATCCCAGGTTCATAGGTTAATTAATTTAGATGATACTGATTAAAATGTTAAATGGTTTTAATTACTTTTTTTTTGTTATCTAATGAGTCTGTGAATAATAATTATTTATCAAACTACTATGTGAAATAATTTATTAGTGCCATCACCATAGTATTATAATAAAGTTGTAAATTATAGAATTGTCATCTTAGTATTATATTTTAAAGTTACAATTAGAATTTGTATTAAACTTGGTGGAGTTGGTTATCTTATAAATGATATAGTTATTTTAAATATAATTATTTGTAGTAAATACTCTCTTAATTTAAATTAAGTGGATATATTAAAATAAGTGGTAAAAATGTTGAAATAATGCTTAAATTAAAGGAAGGTCTTTATGGTTATAATGTGTGAGTAAATGTGTTTTAAACAAAGTGTTGTGATTACTAGTTAAGTGTTATTTAATTGTTTTAAGATGGGTGTTATTTTTGGGATATTTATGGAGATGTCTCAATGGCCTGTTCATTGTAAGTGTTTTAAGATAGTGTTCTTAAAGGTTGATGTGTTGATGGTTTCCTTGTATGGAATTATTCCTTAAGACTTTGTGATTAATGTGTTTATGTTCAGAAAATGATTTAATTATAGGAGTTAGAAAATTAGAATTATTAGGTAGTTAAGTTAGGTATTATGTTATTGAGTAGGTTAGTAAAGTAATTAGAGAGAGAGTTTCTTTATGTTAATAATTTGGGTAACATTGATAGATTAGTTTATTCTCAATTTGATTAATTTCAAGTGGGATAGTTAACTTAGAAATAATGAAAAGTAGAGTTTTGTATGTAGATAATATTGGCGATAAGGATTATTTCTGTTTAGGTGGGAGAATTGATTTATAAGATAAATGGAAGTAAATAAATTTGAAAACTTTAAATAGTTGGGTATTACGACAAAGGCTAGTGAATGATTGTTGATTCGATAAATGTTTTGATTAATTATATTTAGTTAAACAAAGGGTTTATGTAAATGAATAAAATTAGATGATCCTTTCTAAGTCAATTTCCCTCATATTCTTTTAATAGTTGTTTTGTGGGATTTCTATAAGAACAGTTCTAGAAAATACTTGTGATTGATATTAGGATCAAATTGTTGGTTTGAGTGGGTTGATCTTCAAAGGGAGATTGTTGTTATAATGTGTAAATGGGAATATAATTGTGTTTGAAAGAGTATACTTGTGAATAGTGTCTTACGACTTAAACCATTAGATTTTATTTTCACTTCGCAATATTGTGCTATCCTTAAATGTTGGAAATGATTGATCTTTAAACTAATGTTCTTTTTAAAATGTTTCAAGTTACTTCTTATTGAATGAATGGATATATTATTAGAATGTGTGGTTTTATGGATTCTTTCAATGTGACTTTTCCTGAGTTGATTTTTGAGTTGGAGTTTTTCTCTCATTTTATTTATGTTGCTATTCGTTGGGAACCAGTATGTGTTCTTTTGTTCTTTACCTAAGTGGCAAATTGGTTAATGTTATCTTTGTCATGATTGGTGGTTCTGCTTGAGTTGTTAATGAGTCAAATGGAAAAGCTCTTTGAATTATGGGTATTCCGAGAGGAGAAAATAGAGGTTTCCCTTGGATGTCCGATTTAGTTCGTATTGAAGTTGTTGATGTTGTTTAAGGGAGTTGTTGATCTTATTTTGATGTATTCTCTCATCATAATTGAATTGAAAATAGTTCTTCAAGGTTTTGCTTTTATTGTTGTCAGATTTTCATGGGGAAACCCTAGTGTAACTTTATGGGAATCTTCCAGAGGTTTATTTTACTATTGGTTAGTGTTCCTCCTTTTATGTGCCCTTGTTGTGGCAAGTGTTTTGGTTTCATGTTTTTGAAAAGGGTTGTACATGAATCGTTGAGATTTTGATTATGTATTTATGGCAAGATGGGTGATGCCTTGCATGCTTCTCTGTTGTGATCTACTGTACTTGTTATGTTGTACAACCCTTGGATTTGGTTTTTTATGTTTTGAGTGTCTAGAGTGGGAGTGGCTCTAAGTGGGTGGTCGGCGCACAAAGGGGCGCCAGGATAGCCCTCGTTAGAGTGAAATTAATAAGTGATAATTTAAATAATTAACTAGGGGGTGGGTAGAATCACATTAAAAAGATAATTGATGCCTCTTCCACCTTTGAGTGCTACCACAGACTAAAGGGGATTGAGAAGGCCGTGGTTGGCATGTTCGTTGCCTTGTCTTCGCGAAGGGTAACGGATCCGCATGAGCAACCCTATGGGGCGGCGCCTTGAAATAGGTAGTCTGGATAACCATAGATGGAGGCGGCTCCTAGCGCTCGGTTTTAGTCTGGATAATTCGTCAGTAGACGGAGGCGGGCCTTGCGTTAGTAGTAGTCTGGATAATCCATGTAAGCCATGCGATGACACTCTCCTCTAACACTCCTTATTATGTTGCTTCTTTGGAAATCCTCTGGAAGTGGTTCTTTGTCTTGAATTGATGAAACATAGTTGTTTTGAATTGATTTATGGTTTTACCCTAATTGATCTTTGGTGTATTTTGTGGTATTGTATTTAATCTTGTTGATGTTTGGGTTTTAACCTTGTACTCTTATGGTACTGTGATATGATGTTATCGTGTTGATTAATGATCATCCTTTGGTTATTTGCTTGCTGGTTATTGCTTTGATTTTTGTGATGAGATTTATGACTCTTGGATGTGGTTGATTATGTCATCGTATTTCCTGAGTGTTATGATACTTTTGTATGACGCTGAGTCTTGTGGTTCTTTGTTGGATGTTCTTGGTTGAGGTCTCTTTCTTGTTAGCTCCTAGCACGGGGGGTGGGTCTTCGGACTCACATGGTCGGGTGGAACGTGCTAAGCACCCCATTGGGTCCCCAGTCGAGGATCGAGAGGTGCGGATTGGTGCCGTTGCAGCGACTTCAGAGTTGTATCTGTCTTGAAGCCAGTTTTGATACTTGTATTTCTCTAACTATTTGTATCATGTTATCTTGTTGTATGGTTTCCGTTCATGATTGGAAACACTTTTGTATCATTGTACTTCTTAAACATTGTACTGTAATGAAATGTTAAACTTGGTGTGGATATTGACCATGGTAGTTGTTATTTAATGTGTTAGGATGATCATGCATATGAGGTATTTGCGTATTCAGATGGTTTCTTATCATTGATCATCATGTATGTGTTATATTTGTTATTGTTTACTTTATATCTTTGGATTCTATTCTTTATTGATGTTGTATGGATCTAAGTTGCGTAATGACTCTTCGTGTACCCCAAAGGATGTTTGTGTTAGTGAGTTTACTTAAATGAAATTCATGTTATGACTTAATGTGTATTACATGTAAGTTATGTTTATTTAAAAAAAAAAAACAAAAATTTGCTATAATTATTGTGTTGTTGTCCTTTGGGGTTCGCACGGCGGGGCGTTACATTGTATCTCATGGATGCAATTTCAATCTATAATGTCAAGTGGGAGTATGTTAGGATAAGGTGACATTAACTTTATAATATTAAGTTGTTTTCATGTGTCTCCATGACCCTTGGAATGGGTTCTTGGACACCTAGGGACATGGGAGGCAAAAATATTTAATATTTAATTACCTATGGAATATTGTAATTGCATTCATAAAGGTTGATTTATGTTCAATGGTGGTTACAAGGCATATTTTCCAAGAATATTCCTTTGTAGCATCCACTTTAGGATTAGGGTACATGTGTATGCATGTTGATTGTTGTCATTTGTATGTTTTCTTGAGTTGGGAAACCAAGTGTGCATGTTGTTGCATGTCCTATTTTGTAGCTGTTGGATCCATCAGAGAGTTATGGAGCATCTAGCATTGACCAAATTTGATTAGTTATGGGTTAGGAACCCATGTGCAAGCCATGTGATGATTTATTATTTTTAACTATGTTTATAGGTTGTCCATTATGTTGGGCGTGCGTTTTTGCAGGTGGTTTCTACCTCTTGTTTTAGAATACCAAAATGGTTTTCTCTCTCACAATTCTCTATAAATTTGGAGCCTTGGGATAGTAGTTGCATGATTTGAGTTGTAGGTAATAGGGTGCTACCAGATTGCTCAGCTATTGCAATGTTTTGTATATCTCCTTTTGAAGATAATAATAAGTTTTCCTCTCTCATGTGGATTGTTTCCTCAAAAGGGTTTCTCCATGTAAATTTGTTGTCACTTGTGGTATTGTTGCTTTCATTCTATTATTGTTAATGTGTTAATTACATAATCATCTAAGTGGGTAGTCTTGGAGAACATAATTTTAGATTTGCATTACTTTTTACAAGTTAATATTAAATAGTAGTTCACCTTATTTTTCCAACACATTTGTTGTTTATTGATTAAAATGTGATGATAATGACAATGAGTGAATAGTGAATCAAATTTGAGCTATTTAATATATGATATAAATATTAGAATATGATATTATTTTCCCAAATAATAAGTATTTGTAGAAGGTTAAAAAATAGATTTGCATGAATGTTTTGGCTTGGACTCTTTAGGGGTATTAGAGTCGGTGATCTTGCTAGCTCATCTTTCTAGATTTAAACTTTATATATTGAATTTTTATCTAGTATAATGATAGAGTAGCTATATGTCATCTAAGGGAAATCAAGAAACAAATTCGATCTGCAAAGAATCTGAGGTAAATTCTCATCCTATATAATCTATTGTAGAGAATAATCATATGTCAAAAAGAGAGGAGAATGAATATGGATGGAAACCTTGATGGTTGGGCTGAAAATAACTTTGATTTAATGATTGATATGATGAAATATTTTTTTCACAAGATATATACTTGAATATGAATTCTCCTAGACATTTGATTGATGAACGCATAAATTATAAGGATAATAATCTTGATGCCACTCAGAGAAACACATGAAATACTATCCTTATTTTAGTCATAAGACCTACCTAACACACCTTTCTTAATAAGGAGATAGAGGTTATAGAAATTGAAGCTTATAATTTACTGATTGATGATATTAGGGCTTGTCATGCATAGTGTAGTGCCCATCCAAAGGAAATCCAAAGTGATATATCACTCACTAATTTTATGAACATGAAGAAGTCCCAAAATAGCCTCAAACCTTATCTTAGACCATAATATTTTTAGATATATGTGCAATAAATTCTAGGGAAATTGAACCTCTCCCAATAAGGTGGACCATTAGATGCACAAATCATGCATAAATATAAAAAGATATACATTTACTTATCTCTCATGCCTATGATTGAAGTTGAGGCAATAAAGTTTGATGCCTTGCATATGGAGGGTATTGCACATGAGTGGTGGTACAACATACTGATCACTTAATTTCACATATCTATCAACTCATATAATGAATTATATAAACTACTAATTGATAGGTTTGATCACAAGGATCTTGAAGTTTACTTTAGAGAATTAACTCAACTCAAGTAATATGGTTTAGTGGAGAATTATGTGACATGATTTAATAATCTATTTATAATGGTACTAGATAACATAGACATAAGGTTGATTATGCTCTTCATGAAAGGGTATATTGAGTCTCTTAAGGGATTGGTCAAAGCTTTTAAACTGCATTCCCTACAAGATGCAATCAAGCAGGATTTAGCATTGCAGAATTCCATGTTGAAGAATAATTTTTAAACCAAGAATTTCCTTCCAAAAATTCCTTTTAATAAAAATATACAATAGTCCAAGAATTTCCCATCAAGGATAAACATGGAGGTGAGGAATGAGTTGAAAAGGAAGAAGCTATGCTTCAAATTCAAGGAGCCTTGGTTACTTGAACATATATTTTTGGGGAAAGGTACACTATTTTGAAGGTCTAAAGATGAATGAATATCTAAAGAAATTTAATCATAGAGTGAAGAAGAACTCAATCTTGAGATTGAAGAAGAAGACAAACCAAAATAGGAAGGATTTTTAGGAGGTACTCTTGCTACACTCTTTGGTACTTGAAGGTACAACCCTTTTCACCTTCATGGGGTTTTATAGGGACATATGTTTACTTTACTAATTATTATTGGTGCTACTCATAATTTCATAGATGAGGGATTGGTGGCAAAGCAAGGTCTTAGTATAGAGGATTTTGAAGGGTTCGATGTAATGGTGGATAATGGGTTCACTATCCAATGTAGTAAAATGATCTCACTGCCAAACCTTAATTTGGGAGGATATTATATGAAGGATGATTTCTATGATGTCAACCTAGTAGAAACAAATGTGGTATTGAGTATCCACTGGTCTTAGGTATCTAGTGGTTGCACTCATGAGGTGAGATTACATAAAATTTCCAAACCATTGAACTAAAATTCTAGTTTGAAGGGAAAGAAGTGATACTTTGAGGAATGATGAATAGAGCACCAAGGATTATATTTGATAAAATAATGGAGATAATATATTGTCATGGGAATAACTGTGGGTATCTTAGTGCTTGGTGACTGCAAACAACTACTTTTAAGGAAAGAAATCATATCATATGGATGTACAAAATATCTTGAAAAAGTATGATAAAGTATTCAACAATATTCTTCCAAGGATATCACTAGAAAAAGGCTTTAAACATGTAACAATTTGGAGGGGTGTGCTAATCCCATCATTACTACTCCCTCTCACACTCTTGGGAGGCATATGAAGGATATTGAAAGGGTACCAAAGGGTGCCAAAGGAACTTACAGACATGGGAAATTTTAGAACTATTTGAAGTCCTTTCACTTCATCTATAGTTTTGGTGAAAAAAAAACATGGCACAATGAGGATGTGAACCAAATACAGAGAATTAAATAAGAATATTATAAAAAATTGATAGTTAACAAGTTATTTTTCTAATGAAGTTATGTGTGCCATCCCCATTAATAAGGACCAAGTTACCATTTGGAATTTGATGTAGCTAATGAATTTAAGTGTTTTAGGGGAAGATAAAATAGAAAGACCATAAATAAAATTATAATCATGATGATTAGAATCACACTCCTATGCATCTAATTCTTCACGTCCTATTTGGAAGATTCTTCTAAATCAGTACGAACCCTTATGCAATCAATGAGATATAAGCATTATTCTTCATGTTTATGATTTTTTTCCCATTTTAATCACAATTGAAACATGGTGCATTTTCCTTTTTCTAAGCCAAAATTTCCTTGGATAACTAAGAAATCATGGTGAGTTTAGTAACCTAATTTTTCACATCTTTTTTGGGTCTAAAAGCTAAGGAGGAGGACTTGACAAGTTTTTCTAGGCTACAAATTAACCATAGCAAGGTAAGCCAATGAAATAGCATAAAAAAACATGGCATGCTAACCTCGTCCCTAAGATTGTTTTTTTACCACTTATGAAACAAATTTTGAAAACTTGTTCATCAATGCTCCATTGGTTTGGTCGGCCAATTTCTCAAACTTTGTTTAATAGTCCTATATTAAATGTGTTTAGTGTAATTTAGTTAGGGAAATAGTAAATTATTTATATGTATTAGGGCCAAAGTGGTTGGGGGACTCCTTGTAAAATATGCCCATGTGAGAAACATTTGATTTAGCTTTATCTAACCATTGAGACCATTGAATGGATTCATTTCCAAGTGGAAAGAAAATTTGGGGATATTATGATCATAGAGAATTTTATGGAATAGAAAATATTGATCTTCCCTATATATTTAATTGGTTGGATTAGAACACCAAGTTTGGGAAAATCCAATTTAGTGGGCATGAGATTTGACCCTAATTTGGGGAAGTGAACTTTTTGCATTTGTAGAGGATTGACCCTTTTTTGAAGTGCCCATAAAACTCCCAACTATGTTAGTAACTATCCAAATTGATCTTCTATTAAAAATTGTAGTTATTAAATTCTATCATTAATATATTCCAAAGAGATCTCTAGTTGGTCCTAAGATTGAAAAACCGTTACCATAGTGACAATTTGGGGATAACATATAAGATTATCAAAGTTAAATATTAACAAATTATTAGGATGTAAAGATGGTGATAGACATGTAGGGACACAAATAAAGGAAATAGGGGCTAGAAAAAAGTTTATTCATAGTTATATATTGAAATGATGGGAAAAGGGGGAAAACCCTAGGTCCTCAATACAAAGAACCTAAGATCTAAGGGCACTCTTCCCAAATTTCATTAGAATACCAACCTTAAAGCCAATAGATTGAATTTCAACCTCAATGGTGAGTCAATCTGACTTGGGTTGGTAATTATTTAGGGGCATAGGATGATTAGGGATGATTTTAAATGATGAAATTAAATGAAATATATGACCTAATACATAAAATATAGATTCTTGAAGATGTACAAATTGTAACAAAACTTTGCATGCAGATTTGGGAGGTATCAAAGGGAATGTACCTATCACCAAGAAATGATTATGATGTGTGTAGAGGGATTGGTTTTCCCCTGGGTTGATAGGTCCTTGATAGGACTTATGAAAATACTTTTTACATTCCTCTAATGTTGGATCTGAGATACTGATTTCCACCTATTAAATTTATCAAAATGACGAAAATGAATTCTACAATTTAGTTTTCGTATCTTGACAAGAATGATGACAACAAATGAAACAATGAAAAATTTCTCTTCAAGATCTCTTTACTATTCCTTCAACTTGTAACCTCCACATACAAAAAAAAGGGAAAAATGTTTGTGCCATATAGGGGTTTGCCTTGGTCAAATCTCATGAATAGTGTTCCCACTTTCACAATGGCAATGCCAATGATAAAAATCTTTGAATGAACACTTGTTACAACTCACCACCCTTCAATGGCTTCCTTGAAGGACTAAAGTGATACACATCTCTTCAAAGGAATTAGATCTTGCTTGCTTGAGTTGTTTGAATGCATGCAAACCTACAATGCTTGTTAGCCTTCACAAGACAACATGAACACATAAACTTGGACATGATGTTAGGATCTTGATTGCTGCTATAAATGAATGATAATGTTGCTCTTGAATGCTCTTGACAATAATATTTTCTCTTGAAGTTTTCCTTAATGCTAGATCATGTATGTTAGATTTCAAATGATAAAATAACTATGTATTTATAGGTGTTTATATAATTTCCCAAAAAATAGATTCCAAAAGCTGACACTTATAATTTGAATTTTGATCATTAAAATACTTCCAAAAACATATTTTAAATTGGGTCCAGGCGCATAAAGAGAACTGATTCGCCCATGGGTGAATGGGTCCTAGCCTATATTTTTAGGACACACATAATCCATAGCAATTTAAATATTAAATGCATTTATTTAATGTTGGTCACCCCTTTCAAAAAATAGTAAGAATAAGGCTTTGGAATGCATAATTTAGAAAATTAGAAGCTTAATTAAGTCCAATAAATTAAGGGACATGACATAGTGTGAAATTCTAAAGGTATACGTACAATTTCCTACACTACACATATCAAATTAAATAGTTTGAAAATATAATCACAATGGAACAAATCATTAGAAGGGGTAAATTTTTAATATTATTTAGATACCCTATGAGTTTATTTCCATCAAAACTAACAAATTATGGCACTATAATGAGAAAAAAATATTCAAAAGTTACAAATATGAGATCAAAATTACAAGTTGAATTAGTGGTTGAGATTGGGCTTCAAGAATGAAACAACAATCTACAATCTAGAGATTATTTGTGGCTCATAAAAATATTGATATTTATCTTAATATTAAAATTCACTCAGTTATTTAAATATTGGTTAGTGATTCCTAGTACATATATCATACATGTGGGGATAAGAGAGAATACACTACATTGTGAGCTTGGTTTGTGAGCTCATCAATATACTTATTTAATTTATAAATAGTGTTTAACTAAT